>ML778165.1:474646-502383 GCA_009831015.1 Picea engelmannii | reverse complement strand
TCCATCTTCATCATGTATCAATGACAACTCATTGATCCATCTTCATCTATGCATTCTCATCAAGGACAATACATATTATATTACATAAATCATCAATCAATCAATCCTTTGACATCAATCAATCACTTGACATCAATCAATCAGACCATTGGCATCAATGACAACATGATCCAACAGTCCTTAGGTAGCCCACTGATAAATCGTTGCACCTTTGCCTTTTCTTCTTTTATGTAGGGTACATACCTTAGCAACTTGAGGAATCTGCTGACATATTCCTCTATTGTGAGTTTCCCCAGCTTAAGTTCATATAATTCTTTAGTATTTTCGTCGAAATATTTTTCCGACAGATACTTCTTCCTGAAGTATTTCTCAAACCGTTACCAAGATAGGTCTTCTTCGTGAATCCCTTTTACATTATTAAGGTCTTCCCACCAAATGGAATCCTTTCCATTCAAGTTGAAGGTGGCTACTTGGGCCTTCAAGTTTTATGACAAGTCATGGACTCTGAAATACTTCTTTAGTCCAAGAAGCTAGGCCTCCGCTTCCTCTCCCTTCTTTATTTCACCGTCGAAGGAGGGTGGTTTGGCCTTCTTGAACTCTTCAAGATTATGACTCTTGGAAAGTTTCTTCTTCTTTCGTTTTATTCGAGAATGAGAACTAGTTCTGTTTCTAGAAGATCCCTCCGAGTTGCCAGCTTCCTTTCCAAAAGAATCGTCCGACACTTGTCCCTTATCTCTAGGGTGGACCTTTCTCGAGGTGCTCCTCTCAGTGTGGCCACTGACATGACCATGTTTTTGTGTCTCAAGTTCATGTTGCAATTGCCTTTGTATGTCGGAGCTCTACAGTAAAACTGCATTAATTTTCGTTTGCTTCTCTTTCTCTTTTATCATCCTTTCATTGTCAGCCTTCCAGCTCTGTAATTCGACCATGAGGCTCCTCACAGTCTCATCTAGATCTAGAGGGGTCCCTACCACCCTTCTTTCATCAAACTCTTCGTCTCTATTGTGGGAGCCCTCCCCCACTTCATGGTGAGTGACCATTGTATACGTTTGAAATTTCCCACGGTTGATCGTCTGCTTGTGTGCCAAAGAAAAATGTTTGTTGTTAGTCAATATTTATATATATTCATAACCCGTGCAATATTCATATTTTTCACATGCATACACACAATAGAGGTTTTTTCATTCTTAACTTCGACTTTTGATTAAGGGGGGTTAAGATAGAGGATTACTTCTGTTAAGAGTGCTTCGAATGGAGTCTTTGCGCAACCCGTTCATGAGCCCAAGCAAGCCAAGTGTTGTAACCATGCTCTGATACCAATTTGTCACACACCCATTATGGTAACTAATATTTTTCGGCTTTTTCCTTCTTTTCACCAAGGAACAGAATCCCTGAATTCCTATGGGGCCTAATGTAGACCCTACCATCCCTTATCCTTACCCATGTGATCATTGGCTATGACCACATGCCTTACCGGAGAGGTGTTTCCGGTTTTCGCGATTCGGGAAATCACGATGCATGTGTTCCCCTGCTCTCTTGTCTCTCAAAGTGCCGAAATCCGAAAGGAATCAGTTTGTCACATCTAACAATGCCTCAGATTAAAACCTGGTAGCCCACCTTTCGCAGTTTCGCGTACCAGGTTTTCGCGGTAGAAGAGGACAAGGGGTTCATACCCTTCGATTTTCCGAGTGCCGAAACATCGAAAACCAAATCTACATGCGCTAAGCCATATCGGGATTTCACAAGTTGGGAATTCAGGACTGGTGTGTACCAGGGACTTGCTTCTAGATATCCCGGGTGCTGAAATACCGAGACATCAAGACTTGTCCACGCTATTATTATTTCAGGGTTTCGCAAGTCGAGGTTTTGCGATATGCACAGATAGGAGGTCTCGCACTTAAGTTTCCCGGGAGCCGAAACTCCTAAGCTCATATTCATCGCTAAGCTCATTTTGGGGTTTCACAAGTCCGGACTTCGCGGCTGGTGAGTACAAGGGAAATGACCCTTGGGTTTCCCGGGTGCCGAAACACCGAAACATCCAAACTCTAGACACGCTATGCCATTTCGGGGTTTCGCAAGTCGGGATTTTGGGACTCGCGAGTACAAGAGACTTTCCCTTAGACATCCCGGGTGTCGAAACACCGTATCTCATCCACGCTATTATCATTTCGAGGTCTCGCAAGTCAGGATTTCGGGACTAGCGATTACAAGAGAAATTACCCTTAGGTATCTCGGGCGCCGAAACACCGAAACACCGTATCTCATCTGTGCTATTATCATTTCGGGGTCTCGCAAGTCGGGATTTCAGGATTGGCAATTACAAGAGAACTTACCCTTAGGTATCCCAGGTGTCGAAACACCGAAACATCAAGACTTTAATCATGCTACACTATTCTGGGCTTTTGCAAGTCGGGATTTCGGGACTGGCGACTACAAGGAAACTGACCCTTGGGTTTCTCGGTTGCCGAAACACCGAAACACCAAGACTTATCCACGCTAGACCTTTTCGGGGTTTCATACTTCAGGATTTCGCGATTGGTGAGTACAAGGGAACTTACCCTTGGATTTCCCGGGCGCTGAAACACTGAAAGACCAAACTCTAAGGGAACCATTCTTGCTGGTGCAAGGTCTCCAGACTTAGGCCATAAAATCCTTCAACGGATTCTTGGGTAATTATCACAAGGCTTGGGGACATGACTAAAAGTCCTTCTTAACTTATCGAGCTATGAACTCTGTGACAGGGGCGAGATAAGATTAGCTATTTACTTAAATGGTAGTCCTTTCAAGGAACTCACTCCAACTCTGGAATAGTGAGGGAACCTTCCCAGAAGGAGGTGCCTTCAGGGAAATCCAACCAAGACATTGCGTGAGTCAAGTAAATGGGATAGATCTCCCGAGAACGGACTCGAAATCTGAACTTGTTCAATGTATATATATACATATATATAAATGAACCGAATATGGCCATACAAGTATAAGCATGCATCCGCCTTTTCCGATTAAACACACTAGGCAAACACTTGTACCACTATGCTTGAGACTCGGTCTCTTACTTCCCACTCGTCAGAAGTCCAGGACGAAGGTTACTCTCTTTCTCCTCTGCTCATGACTCCCTGTATTTCCCAGAGTTCCTATGGTTCTCCTTCCGCAATTCCTGTCGTGTGTGTGTGTGTTTGTATGCTCTTCTCTCCCCCCCCTTTCCACACTTCTTTCCTCCTATGAGGTTGCGTGTGGCATGAAATTCCCTGTCCGATGGTCAGGTCTGAGAGCTTCTACGAATGGGCGATTCTCCCCATCCCCTCATTTACTCTTGAGGAGCCTCCCCACCTACCATACGGGCGGGTAATTCATTTCGGGGTCTGAGAATGAGCTTTGGTTTTCCTGAGCACGTACAAACCAGTACGGTTTTGGTTCAGCCCCTTCCACCACCTCTCATCAACCATCATGGTCTCTTTTCATCACATCCCCATCATGGTGCGAAACCGCGAAAGGTGGAATGCTAGGTTTTAATACGATGCATTGTTAGATGTGACAAACTGACTCCTTTCGGATTTCGGCACTTTGAGAGACAAGAGAGCAGGGGAACACATGCATCACGATTTCTCGAATCGCGAAATCCGGAAACACCTCTCCGGTAAGGCCTGTGGTCATAGCCAACGATCACATGGGTAAGGATAAGGGATGGTAGGGTCTACATTAGGCCCCACATGAATTCGGGGATTCTGTTCCTTGGTGAAAAGAAGGAAAAAGCCGAAAAATATTAGTTCCCGTAATGGGTGTGTGACATATGGTGCGCTCAATTCGTCAATTTTCCTTAATGACACTCAGGGCTATCTGGACCATCTCTTCCATAATGACTGACTTCTTTGTGCTTGTTTTTCCTCCACTACCTCAAGTGCCTCTCCGTGACATTCATTTCTTCATTGAGTTCATAATTGATCCATTCACACACAATTTCTTGTTGACTTGAAAATTTTGATGGTTCTCTCCAAACAATTGGTATTTTCTCTTGTAGACCATTTGGGTATCAGAAGCTATACTTTAGGGACATTCAAGCAATGATACTTTATCACAAAGCAAGTTATCCAATATCTAGGAAAACAAATGGGCACTTTCAATTTTGTCTACTAACATCAAGGAGAGAATTGAGCAAACGTATGTTTGAGATTTGAACTATCTAGTCAATTGTGTGCAACGACATCTTTGTAACCCATGGTGATTTGATATTGAGAGAACGAAATTTTGGGTGCTATTTTTTCTCATGAAACCTGACATGTGAGCTTGGAGATTTCCCAGTGGAGAGCAAGAAAAGTTGAACTAGTAAGTGGGGAATTATATATATATATATATATATATATATATATATATATATATATATATATATATATATATATATATATATATATATATATATATATATATATATATATATATATATATATATATATATATATATATCTTCCCAAAACTAGCACTTGTGGGGAGACATTTGTGGACATTGTAATGTGATTGGTGCCCTTATGGTTCATGGTTATGATAGGCCTACTTATCAGGTGGTCATGGAAAACTAGGTGGGTTGGCCTAATTTGTTTGAGAATGAGGTACACATTTTTTATTGGAATGCATTGTCCCTCATGGGTTTGGTGTTTCACTTGTATCTCTTCTCATAAGGAGGTCATCAATCTCCTCTGGGAAACTGAGAAACACAAGCACCAAGATGTTGTATTAAGTATTTAATTTTTTTCTATTAAAGTATAGAAACTTAAACATGGCAGCCACTACCTCTTTCATTTAGCTCATGTCATGCATGCTTTTATCTATCCTTCACTTATATCGCTTCTCGTAGCTCTCTAGCCTTGTAATAATATTGATATTTCTTTAGAAATATTTGTTTTGATTCATCCTAGATTCGGATACTATTTCCTCCAATCCCCATGAACCAATGAAGAGTTATTCAACAAATTAAATAGTACATCATCAAAAAAAAGTACATCAAAATTGAAGAGAAAGGTATTTGAATCTTCACTAGCCATGCCATGAAAATTGGGCAGAACAAAAGGTGGAAAGTTTTTCATTTGGATCATTCCATCTAATTCTCGAATTGGAAATTCAAAAGTCATGGCTTCTTGCTAGTTTGAATCCCCTCCTTCCTCAACCATATCATCTTTTCAAAAAATTGTCTCTCCTTGGCTCATAGAGTCTACAGAAGGAATATATTATATAGTAGATTCAGGTTCCTCCATAGGATTTTCTTGGAATTCTAAGTCTTCTTATTTGCTAATTAATTCTTCTATTTTTGCAGTAGAGGGTATGAATACAACATCAATAGTGGAACTAGCTCCAAGAGTGGCTAGTACAATGTATTCAAAAACTCTTTTGTTGGAAGTAGATTGGGATCTGGATGGCGTTGATATTATGGTAGTTGCGGGAGGTATTAACCTCCACATGTAACCCTGACAAGAATAGAATATTTCAGGAAGCAAGAAGAAACCCTAAAGCATTGGAAATAACCCTAGAATACAAGTCGACTATAGGAAATATTTAATATTGGGTCTTTTTAGCCTCCAAAATGAGAATTCAACCCTTACAGCTAAGGGAGAGAAGTATAAATACAGGACACCAGAGCTCATTTGACACACATAGCTCGCAACTACAGAAATTTAGTTGTGTGCAAGTATGGAGAGTAGCTGCAGTTGTAGCTACTGCAACTTGTATTTTCGGTTTCAGTCTTGGACTCTCTCTTGGTTATGGTTTGGACTTTCTGCTTGGTATGCTAACTCTGGAGAGTGATACACTACCTTGATTGGTTATTAGGCCTAGGGTTTTCTTCCGAAATTATTCTCTTTCAAGGTTAAGGTGCTCAGGGGTGGCTTCAGCCTATGGTTGGGTGAAAATATTGCTATATTGTCTATGGTTAAATGAGCACACCTATTATTTCTAACAGGTTATGGGCCCACACTATCTTTGGACAGTCTAACTGCTGGAAGATAGATTGGGAGGATTTTTCTCAGTTATAGTTGTAGTTGTAGTCAAAGTTTTTGTTGCATCAACGAAACCCTAACCCTCTTGTTAAGAAACCTTAAGTGAAGAGATTGACCTAATTTCTGGATAGCCTAGTGCGCCCTAACCTAGCACACCTCCTAGTACTCTCAGCAAGCTAAGACATCAAGTTTGATTTTTTGGTCAAAGTCAAAGGTTAACCAAGTCAAAGTCAAAGGTTGACCAAGTCAAAGAAGTCGTGACTTACTCTATGAAGTCGGAAAACAAGTTAGAACGGGCTTCTAACATCAAAGCATGGAATTCAAAGGATTGACCTCATCCTTTCCCAGAATAAAATGTTGGATATCGTGAAAGGAAAGATCGTGGAACCACAGTCTGAAGAAGGAAAAGAGAAGGAACCTCATAATATTTCATTTATGGAGAAGTTCAAGGACATTGACATCAATGCCATGAGTATCATAGAGGACTCTGTAAAAGACCACTTGATACCCTACATCTCTCATCTTGACTCATCTAAGAAGATGTATGATGCCCTAACTAATGTCTTCTCATTCATAAACATTAGACAAGTGATGAGTCTGAAGAATGAGCTTAGTGACATTAAAATGAATGATGATGAAAGCATAACATCATACTTTGTGAGAATCTCTCACTTAAGAGATCAACTACAAGCTATTGAAGAAATCATTTCAAGGAACTGGTAAATATAGTATTCAACAACCTTCCCAAGACATGGGATGCATTTACCGCAAGCATAAACACAAGAAAGGAATATCTCACATTTGAAGAACTTTGGACTTGTTGTGCACAAAAAGAATCAAGGAATAGCACAAAAGAGAAATCCCAAAATAAATATGATGATCAAGCCTTCACAGAAAAAATTCAAGAATTTCAAGAATAAGAGGAAGTTTGGCCTAAGGAAGGAAATAGACGAAGCATCAATTGTCGAAGAAAGGGAACCCTCAAAGAAGGCCAAGCAGGATAAAACAAACTTCTTCTAAGACAAGGTAACAATATTCTTCATAGTTCTTGTACATACCGTGTTTACATAGTTTATGTAAATATCTTGCATATATATTTCTTAGAAGATACGATGTTCAAGTGAAACAATACCTATGGAAGAATAACAAGATAAGGATTGCTATCATGATGACTACAAGTCAAGAAATACACATGAAAATATGAAGTACATTGAAAAATCCTTGGTAACAATTCCTATGGAAACTATTACATAAGTAACAATTGCAAGATAAGTCGAAATCATAATCAAACCTGAAGAAACCCAGAAGAAGTCAAAACATAAAGAACTCAACAATCAAGAGGAAATTAGAAAAAGACTTGTGACACTTTGTAGAAGGAAATAAGGATGCAGACATAATCGTGGACTCTCTTAGATGGAGGGAGTTGATTACAGAATTCCAAAAGAAGAGCATGCATTCATGCATGAAGCAAGGATTAGGAGGGAGCTAATCCTAAATGATATGATCCATTGAGGATTATGAAGTATATGTCCATGTTCTAATTGAAAGTAGCAACCATGATAAACAACACGTGTTCAGTTTGACTCTAGAAGAAGTCTTCTTCGAAAAGAAGCCTTAAAGTATCCTTGGTTGTCCATCTACATCCATGATCCTATGATGAAAGGAAGAAGTTGGAATATTCAAGGAATATAGAAGACCCCATGGGCCCAAGAGATAAAGAGAGACATGAGGAAGAACATGAAGATTCCAAGAAAGAAAGAAAAACAAGAACAACCAGTTATTATACCAAGAATCACAAGACTACCAGATTGGTTTGAACCCACTAAGAAGCAATCGAGCAAAAGGAATGGAAGTTATGATAAATAAAAATTTATGTAATAAAATGTGAAAAATACTTATGAATGGAAGCGTTGCAAGATTCAGAGGTTCTTCCAGAAGGAGGGAGAAGACTATGACAACAACTTGTTTCGGTAAACGAGATATACCTCTTGCAGTATCCATGGATTGGAATTTACATGTAAAAGAATGCTCTTCCCAATAAAGCAAGTGAGAAAGAAGCTTATACCAGAAAGAGACCCATGTATGCAGATATAAGAATGTCTTGTATGGATTCAAACAACCTGATGCAGAGTATTTCATATACAGCAGAAGCATGGTGAAAAAATTCTCTAAAAAAGAAAGCGTATCATAATAGTTACTCGGAAGTCTGAGATGATGGATTGCTAATCCATGAAAAACTCTCACAATGATAGAAGAAGTGCTACTTGGATATGTTTCAGTTTGAGATTTGCCACGATGTCGTGATCTAGCAGGAAAAAAAAGTGTTGAACTCAACCATGATATATTGTAATGATCAGAACTATATGAAGCCTTCAGAGAAAACAAGTGTTACATGAAAGACCGTAGTACATTGAGATCAAGCATTATATTATCCGTGATGAAGTTAAGAAAAGAGAAGTGGTTGTCCAATATATCTCCACAGATGAGAAAATAACAAATATTTTGGTAAAGCCTTTGTCCAAGATGAAAAGTTTGTGTGCTTAAGAAACAAGTTGGGGCTCGTGGAGATGACTTCCTTATTGAAAAAGGAATAGCTTACTCATGGGTTGGGAGGGAGCACTGATGTGTTATTGATTTATGGACAATCATTTTTCAATTCAAAAAATGGTCCAGGATGAGCATTTCCTTTCCAGTTCGGAAAGTGGTTTGAGATTTTTGACGGATGTGCATTTTCCAGTTCGGAAAATGGTCCAGATCGGGCATTCATTTTTGTAATGAAAATGGTCTGATAGATTGTTGATGTACCATAGACATCGATTCCCCTTGTGGCCGGTGTGGGGGAATGGTATAAGACAATCATTCTTCTTGGAAGTCACTCTGAGTAGTGGTCAAGTAGAACGGTCTGCCTCGTCGGACAGTCATTCTTTCGAAGTTCACAGTTGTGAGCAGTTTCGAAGAATGGTTCATTTTGGAGGTTGGTGCAGGACAACCATTTCCATCAGGAAATGGTCCGGACAGTCATTCCCTAGGGTAGACTCATTCTATCCAGGTTTCACTATGATTAGTGTTGGAGGAATGGTCTAGTTAGGTGAATGGTCCAGGTTCAACAATCAGGGACAAGAATTCCCTAGGGTAGACTCATTCTCTCCAAATTTCACCATGACTAGTGTCGGAGGAATGGTCCACGCTCAGAAATCAGGAAAAATTATTCTTCTATGCTTGAGAAGAATAGTCCAGATAGCCCATGGATGATGTTTTAAATTCTGAGGGCATATTCTCTTCTAGATCTCATAGATGCGAGTGGAAGAATGGCCAAGATGACTCAATTTATAACATGATATTGTTTTATGCAGGTTGATATCAGATGATATGATTACTATGGAGACTATATGTCTCTAGACAATAGATGTATGCTACTGTGGTGGATGTGTTGATCCACTGGTTGTGATTATGTGTCACTGATTAAGTAGTCGTGTGCTACCTGGTGTGGTTGTGTACCACTGGATAGTAGTTGTTGTACCACTGGATAGTAGTTGTGTACTATTATGGATAGACACAGTTGTGTTCTATTGAATGACATTGTTCTGATTGCCATGTAGATTATCAATAGTGTTGAAAATGATTATCATCTAGATGGATAGTCAGTGTGCTAATGGACAAACATTCTCTAGACGGAAAATGGTCTAGGGCATTTATTCTTCTAGGACATATGTCTGGATTAGAAGAATAGTCCTTGTATCCCATGGTGTGGCTTCCAACATCTGTTGGAATAGTTATTCTTCTAGGACATATGTTCGGATTAGAAGAATGGTTCTTGTATCACTCTGTGGAGTTAGTGACTTATTCAACATCATGCCCGATTACTCAGATGGATTATGGCTTCGAGAGATGATGCAGTTGATGCCATTAGATGACACTGGTAGTGATGATGGTTCTTGTGATCTAATCATGAGATATCTTGTATGGATATGATGATGCTACCGATTGAATGGTATGTTTGTGCTCAAGACCATTGCTTTCAATACCTCCCTAGCTAGGAGAGAGTTTTGATATTATGGTAAATTTTGGAGGTATTAGCCTCCACGTGTAACCCTGACAAGAATAGAATATTTTGGGAAGCAAGAAGAAATCCTAAAGCATTGGGCATAACCCTAGAAGACAAGTCGGCTAAAGGAAATATTTAATATTGAGTTTTTTAGCCTCTAGAATGAGAAGTTGGCCCATACAGGTAAGGAGGAGAAGTATAAATACAGGATGCTAGTACTCATTTGACACACACAACTTGCAACTGCAAAAATTTGGTTGTGTGCAAGTCTCAAGAGTAGCTGTAGATGCAGCTAATGCAACTTGTATTTTTGGTTTCAGTCTTGGACTCTCTCTTGGTTATGGTTTGGACTTTCTGCTTGGTATGCTAACTCGGGAGAGTGACACACTGCCTTGATTGGCTATTAGGCCTAGGGTTTGCTTCCAAAATTATTCTCTGTCAAGGTGAAGGTGCTCAGGGGTGGCTTCAGCATGTGGTTGGGTGACAATATTGCTATATTGTCTATGGTTAAATGAGCACACCTATTATTTCTAATAGATGGTACCCATGATTTTCCTCCTTTCACCGATTTTCCTTCCAGTGTGTTAGTAGCTTGAGTGGGTCCTAGAACACCACAAAAAATCTTCCTTTTGAGTCTAATTACATTCATGCATCTATATGCTCTATTATTAATGCATAACACTGCATATGAAATCCAACAAAGGGGGGTTGCTGACATTTACCCTGAGTTGATCCCCTTACCATGTGTGTTTTCTAAATTAGTGCAAAGAATTCCCTAATCCTTTGGCATATCCTCAACAACAATGCCAAAAATGATATGTGAATTAAATTCCTTGCTATTGACATTAGGGATGTTCAACTTACTTGCACATTTGATATGGTAAGCTAAGGATCTGTAAGCTTATGAGATGTTGTCCACTATTTGTGCATGATTCAGGGATTGTCTTTGTGTCTAATTTTTATATTCTTTTATTGAAGTGAAATCAAAGTGAAAAGAAATTAATCTTTACTTAACTCAAAAGACAACGTAACTTATTCTTTGTATATGTTGAAAGCAGATAAATCCTTGCAAAATAAAAGAAAAGATATTACTCGAAGCATTCTACAACATTCTAAGTTGTTGTATTAATGCAAATATTATTCAATACTACAATTCCAGAACTTGAAATATTAATAACATAAATGAGAAAGCTAACTAAGTTACATAATTAGCATACGTGAAATATTATAAACAAAATTACTAGTTATAAACTAATTAAGCTAACTATTTACATAGCATCTTCACTTCTACAAAATGGGCCCTATCTCTATGGAGTGATTTGTTGTAGCAACTACAATCAACTAAACTAAATTAAGTTTAGGCACTCATACAATTTTTGCAAACATTGAAAGAAAATCTTAAATTAAAACTCAACTGTGTATCAGCTTTTTACAAACACCAAAAATGATTTCCACTTAAATATAGTGCAAGGCTCCTTTTATACTTATAAATAGATAAATGAATAGTTACCACAAAAAAATCTTCCTTTTGAGTCTAATTTTATTCATGCATCTATATTCTCTACGATTGACAGTTCCCTTGAGTTGATCCCCTTACCATGTGTTTTTTCTAAATTAGTGCAAAGAAAATTCTCTATTCTTTTGGAATATCCTTGGAAACAATGCCAAAAATGATAGGTAAATTAAATTCCTTGCTATTTACATTAGGGATGTTCAACTTACTTGCACATTTGATATGCTAAGCCAAGGATTTGTAAGCTTGCCAAGGATTTGTAAGCTTATGAGATGTTGTCCACTATCTATGCATGATTCAAAGATTGTCTTTGTGTCTAATTTTTATATTCTTTTATTGAAGTGAAATCAAAGTGAAAAGAAATGAATCTTCACTTAACTCAAAAGACAGCATAACTTATACTCTGCATATGTTGAAAGCAGTTAAATCCCTGCAAAATAAAAGAAAATATATTACTCGAAGAATTCTACAACATTCTAAGTTATTGTCTTAACACTAATTGTTAATTGCAAATATTATTCAATACTACAATTCCATAACTTGAAATATTAATAACATAAATGAGAAAGCTAACTAAGTTACATAATTAGTCTACCTGAAATATTACAAACAAAATTGCTAGTTATAAACCAATTAAGCTAATTATTTAAATAGCATATTCACTTTTGCAAAGTGGACCTTGTCTCTATGGAGTGAGTTGTTGTAGCAATTACAATCAACTAAGAGAAATAAAGCTTACGAACTCATACAATTTATGCCAACATTGAAAGAAAAATTTAAATTAAAAGTTTGAACGGTTTATCAGCTTTTTACAAACACCAAAAATGATTTCCCCTTAAACATAGTGCAAGGATCCTTTTATACTGATAAATGGATAAATGAATAGTTAAAGAGAGTATTATGAACATGCTCGAGAATCATAGATTCTCAAACCATTCAAAATAGTATGTATTAAGGCTAAATAACTACCATGCTAGAATATAAAAAGAAACATAATTGGTTCTTATGGTGGTAGATGTACCTTATAACTAAAATACCAACTTTATAGCATATGCTATGCATTTCCAGCTATGTTGTTTCCCATGTTAATCTGTAGTGAATCTTTTCATGTGAATGGATTTGGAACCTATGGCCCCACAACAATGATCGCATGACTTGTAGCAATAATTTCGTGGTAACATGGATCTATAACTATAGTCCTAGAGTAGCATTTTGTGATAACCAACATAGGGGATTTGTAGCATAGTCTTATAGTGGTGTTCTGTGATAACCAAAATAAGGGATCTATGCCTAATCCTATAGTATTGTTTAGTGATAACAAAAATAGGGGATCCATAGCATAATCCTATAGGGGTGTTCTGTAGCAAGGTCATATTTGTAGCAAGGCCAAATATGTAGCATTCCATATAAGGTTTTCAATCTAATGATAAAAAAAACTACACACTTTACCTGATGTTTACACAAAAAATCCAAAGAATAATGTGAGATGTAGATCAAGATACCTTATGCTTAGGTTTTAGATTTAGATATAAAAAAGGAATCAATGTAAGGTCAAAAATATTGGAAAAAGGTGATAAATGTGGATAAAAAAGGTTACAAAACGATGCCAAAACTTAATGTCTTCACAAATATGTGGAACATGTTACCTTTCCTTCGAGATGAAATATAATAGTTAGGGGATCCTTAGTATTGAAATAGTTAGGAGTCTCAATCAAAACCCTCGTCCCAACCTTGGAATTATCCACTCTAAAGAGTGTACTTATTGCTAAATGTTTCTGGACTGTATCCGATCAAAAGGATTTCAAGTTCCCTAATCAATCAACTACTATGTTTCAGATGTGAATGGTTGTGCCAAATTATTTAGATTCCTATCTCCACAACCCTAACTTGACTACAAAATTATGTTGGCCCCAAGTGGGGATTTAATGTGTTAAGTGGTTAATTTTAGGCTAAACTTGGATTCATGAATCAAACATATAATTAGGAAGTGAAATGTGTGCAGTTGTGCTGTAATGAAATTCAAAATATTTCTTGCACCATGGGATGAATCCAAGCCACATTAACTCAAAGGAAAAAAGGGCTTTGCACTTGAAATTTGCACAATACGAGATTTTGAATGACATCCTCTTTTGACAGATTATGATGGAGTTTTACTACATTGATTGGAAAAGGATGATGTTGAAAAGGTATTGAAATATCTCCATGATAGGCCAAATGGAGGTCATTTCACCAATGAGATAATAGCTTACAAGATATTGAGAGATGGTCACTATTGGCCCACTCTCTTTTCAGATATGGATATGCTTAATTTAGAAAATGAAAATTTGTCAACTAAGCACAAGAAGAGAGAAAAAGGCATTGATACTAATACAACATGTATGCATTAAAAAACCTTGAACAATGGGGTATAAACATATCTTTCTGCAACACTCTTCAAAGCATCACACATATATCTTGACTGCAACTGACTATTTCACTATGTGGGTTGAGGATATACCTTTAGCATATGTAAATGAAAAGGTGATCATTTAGTTCCTCGTACAACATTTGATCACCAAATTCAAAATTTGTTTGGTTATTGTATTTGATAATGCTTCATATTTCTCTTCCTCACTATTGTCTAAGATTTCATTAGATAAGGGAATAATTCTTCGGTATTCATCCAACTACTATCTGCAAGGAAATGAAGTGGTTGAATCAACCAATAAGAATTTGATCTATATCATTAAGAAGATTGTAGTTAAGAACCTGAGGAATTGGCATATTCCTTATCCAATGTAATGTCCCCAACTAGGATAGATAGAAAAAATATGTTTGTTGTCCAAATTATTGTTTCTCTTTGTGTGATTTTATCAAACACTTTGCATTAAGGCTATTGGAAATGTGTTACAAACAATTTGCATATGTCACCAAGATAGGAATATTGTCAAACATATTACATGCACCCATTACATATGTAATAGAGAATATAGCCATGACATCTTATTATGGTATGGAAATCCAAATGACAACAATACAAAGATATTTATTGGTCGTAAAACAGTTGCAAAACCCTCCTAAACACATAGATCTACTAGTTGCAAGGCCACTGTAATATCCACTAATAGAGAAAAAACGAGAAACCTGGTAATGATGCCAAAATATCCTCAAGAGGTGATGTGTCTTCCCCTGGATTTTCTAACCTTCATTGGTGTGGTATCAATATGCTCCTGAAACACCTACCGCAACAATCCAGTTACTTGTACCTTAACAATTTTGTAACTTCAAATCGTAGAGATCATTATTGGATGAGGTTGAACAACAGACGAGGACTCATGGGGCGAGGCTGACCAACAAGCAAGTCCTTGTGGGACACCTTGTACTCAACCCGCGGGGGTGACCCCTGTCACGATTTCCCTGAAACCCTCCTAGTACTTGCAAAATCGATGACAGGCCTCCTTCGGAAAGTTTCATCAATCCCCTATGCAAGTCGATATACCTCCAACTGAAAACCAAACCCAAATTGAGCTCCAATGGAAATCCTGAATGGATCCTTTCTTTTCTAGCTAGAGTGGATATTGCACCATCGAAACTAAACTACAATAGTGGAAGGGATTTGCTAAACCCTAAAGAAACAATGGCTCCAAGAGCACTCCAAAATGAGATATCAAATCATAATCCCAAGGTGAAGAGTTAGCCCTCTATTTATTCTTCCTCTGAACCTTCTAGATCTTTCCCTTTTTGACCAAATCAAACATGACTTCTTTTGACTAAATCAAATATGACCCTTATCCCCCTTTTACTTTCACTTTAATATTAAAAATCACTTTTAATAATGGTTAAGTAACTTGTTAATCTAAATTAACTTTATTTCCTTAATGTCACTTTAAATACATAACAACTCCTAATTAAGTGACATTAAATAACCCTTTTGAATCCCTTTTTCTTCACCTACGAGCCATGAAATTCATTTCCAATGCCGAATAGGGTAATCCAAAAATGAGGACATGACAAATCCTCCCTTCCCAAAGATTGCTTGTCCTCAAGCAATTCCATCACACCCACAAGAACTACAAGATGAACCCAACTAAAACTAATGATGATCCCTAGGACCCAAACCATTATGAAATATTCAGAGCACCTACCACCCGCAATATTGTCCTGCAATGTGCTAACACTAGGGGCCCATTGGAGGCCACCTATCAATAGAGAAACCAAATACTGTAAAGACTCAATATACTCTTCATAGAATGTCCCCCTAGGAAACTAATCCACTTTGACATATGAATAGGCTCCTGAAAGCAACAACTCGCTCTCCCATCTGTACCAGTTGCCAAACTGTCAACCCATAAAATCCCAGGGTCCCATGCTATCATCAGAAAGGACTCATCATGTTGTCGCTACACCACTCTGATCATAAGTATATGACCCTCTTTCCTATACTACATCCTCCACTCCTACAACCCCAAGTTGTAATTCCACAAAGTATCATCCTCACTATCGAGGATTATATCCAACCAGTTAATCTTAGTGGAGTCACCTAAACCAACTCTAAAATCAGATATCTAGGAGAAGTCTATGTGGCCACAAACTAATAGGGAATCCATGACACCTAGTCTCCAAGTATCAAAGGGAAAATCCATAATACTTCAGTACCCCCAACCTAATGCAATCACCCAAGCATCATCTGGAAAATATCCTAACACATCATCCACAAATTCCCTCCATGCGAACACAAAAATCCCATAGGTCGTAAAGTCACCAGGATCCCAAGCTATCCTATATGATGTGAAGCATCCTCTTCTCGTAGAGCTAGTATGTAAGGTGCTAATACAATAATCCACCTAACTTCTCCTAATAAGCCAAGCAATCATAAGTTGCATAAACTAGGTCAACTCCTCAGAACACCATTCCTCCAAGCAACCACTCCTAATCCTCCCAAAAGTAAACTCCGAAAAGTCAAAACCAATGCTCTCCTCTGTAACAGTATCTGAATTGTCAAACAATGCAATCCTAGTGTCCCAAACTAATCCCAAAAAGGAACCTCCATGTTGACACTACACCACTCTAATAATCATCATTGGACCAATGCACCTAGTTTGCGTCCTCCTCTCCTGGAACCCCAAGTTCAACTCCCTATAGGGACTGAAACCACTATCCTGAATCCTCCCCTGTGAATGTGTCTCAGTGAAGTATAAGCTTGCAAATCCATGACCAATCTCAAGTCTATCTTGCAATATAGAGTAAGTCTCTACCTCTCCTCTACTGACATCCCAAAAATAAAGAAGACAATCACTATCATGACTCTGTCGATCATCATCATCTTAGTTAGTCTGTCACTCAGATGAATTCTCAGATCCCACCACCAAATTGGAGGTCCACCACTCCCAATACATGTTGGTTGTTGTTATGCCATACTAGTAACCATCGAAGTAAAAATGATCCAAGTTCTTGGTATGCCATCATTTGGTGGAAACCGAGTACTAGGAATCAACTCTGTTCCTACAAATCTGTTTGGCTCCTACCAAATTACACTGAGAAATTTTCTATCCCAATCACTATCAATGTACTCAAGTAATCTGTGGATTCTAAAAACCTCCCCGGAAATTAGCCATGTCATCTGCGGTGCCTCATACTCATATGAGCACCTAGAATGCCCTTCCAAAGGTGGGTCACATATAGCCCTCACAATCTTCTCCCTAAGTGTGGACTAAGGGACTACATGTGTGCGACAATCGTAGTTGGTAATTCCATCCAACACCCTATCTGTTGAAATATCTATGAATTGATCTAATACAATCTGAATCTCCTCCTGTGCTCTGACCACATCAATCTGGATTTAGGAGCAGAACAAACTGATTAACATGTTGAATACAATAAACATGGGGATATTAAGAATAACACAAATATCCAGTGAACAATATCTTTTATTAAATAATGAAATAGGTTGAAACTGTAAAACTGCAGAACTGAAACACTTGCTCGAATGGTGGTAGCTATCTCTGAGAAGAGATGTGGTTTCTACACACATTCGTCTAATAATAATGGATTACAATGAGGCTCAATATTACTCATGAAATCCAAAACCATATACATCCAAAAACCTAACCCTAGAAGGTGAAACACCAAAAGTCATGTGGGCCCTATGGATAAGTTGGTGTAATTTGGTACCTCAACTTCCAAGGGTCGTAACTTTTGCATATGACCTTCGTTTTAGGCACGTGATAGCCCATTGGAAACGTCTTTTAGAGAACTACACATTTTGCTGTCAAACTAACTTCGTCTACAGTTTGACCGTGGAGAGCCAAAAAAACAATGTTTAGGTCCCCAAAACGGCCCTGAAAGTACAACAAGATGTGCAGACATGAAAAATACAAAATAATCCAGTTGGATTAGGAGAGAGGCCACTCGTATCCACTTAGAGGATGTGTGGGGCTTCATATATCTCCAGAAGTGTAGAACCCACAATTACAAAGTAGTACAGAAGAACGTGCTAAGCAAAAAATAGACACGAGGAGCCAGTTGGAATAGGTGGGTGGCCACCAATATCCACCTAGATCAATCCTCCCCCCTTATGAAGCAACAGTCTCCATTGCATTGAGTTCCCCCATCAGGTGAGGAAACTTCTGCTGGATTTGGCCTTGGGCGAGCCACTTGCCTTGGTGTAGGAGTTTCCCTTCCTTGACAACCCGATAAAGTTGGATCTGTTGTTGGTGAGTGCCCTTAACTTGTGTGTCCACTATCTGATCAATAGATTCTTGTTCCATGCAGTCAGGGTTGAGCTCTGTTGGTGTCAGTTGTTCTATGATCTCGGAGGTGTCCAATAATGGGGGAAAATATGGTATAAGGAGGTCCACATTGAATAATTGATGCAGACCAAGGAAGGGTGGAGTGTTGAGTTGAAAATCATTGCTACCTACAACCTTGGTGATAGTGTAAGGCCCATAATGAAGTGGGAGAAGCTTCTGATGGGTCCCGGTGAGACGCTCCTTTTGCAAATGTAACCATAATTTGTCGCCAACCTGAAATTGGTGTGGTACCCTGTGTTGATCATGGCCCTACTTGTACTTAAGATTGGATTTCTGAAAAATCTCCTGGACCTGTTGGCGGATGTGATGAATCCACTCAATGAATCTGGTGGCTTTGTTGATCACAGACTGATTAGGGGAAGATTATATTTGTGCGGTGGCAAGAGAAAGTGCAACATTAATGGGTCCCAAGGGTTGGAATCCCAAACCCACCTGAAATGGGCTATGGTCGGTGGAACTATGGAGAGCCATGTTGTAACTGTGTTAAACATATGGGAGACTCTCGTCCCATGTATGTGGATGCTTATAATTGTACATGCGCAGGATGTGAAAAATCATCTGATTGATGACCTTTGTTTGGCCATTGGTTTGGGGGTGGAAAGTAGTGGATTTTGTGAGCTTGGTGTCCAATAGAGACCAGAGACTTGAACAAAAGATGTCGAGGAACCTGTTGGCTCGGGCGAAGATGATGGTCTTTGGTATCCCAAATTGGACCCAGACTCATTCGAAGAAGAGCTTAGCAGTATCTGTCGTTGTGACATTCTTCTTACAGGATGTGAGGATGGCCATCTTCGAAAATTGATCAACGACCACAAACACACAGTCATTTCCTTGCTTGGTGGACGACAAGACAGATATGTAATCCATTGAGATGGATTCCCAAGGCTTCTAGGGAATAGGAAGAGGGGTGTATAAGCCTTGCTTCTTGAAGGTTGGCTTGGAAATGGCACAAACAGTGCAAGATCTGATATACTTGCTGACGGTCTATTGAAGTTTTGGCCAATAAAAATGTTTCTGAAGAACAACCATAGTTTTCTCCATGCCAAAATGTATTTCCACCCGACTATAGTGGGCTTCCCAAATCATCTTTGCACGCTCGCTTGTAGGAACACAAAGATGGACCAGGTGGCATAAGATTATGTCCTGAATGTGAAAATCAGTGACAGTTGTGCCTGTACCCAAGAGCTTATAGGTGGTGGTGAAGTTTGGATCTTGTTGATAAATTTGGGGCCACTCAGGTGCTTCATGTCCACAGGAATGGAGCACACTAGTGAGTCCAGCCACATGAGGTTGGCTAAGGTAGTCAATGACATGATTGGAGATACCTGTCTTATAATTTATGTTAAGATGGAATTGTTGCAGGTAGGTGGACCACTTCTGATGGAGGTCGTTCTGCAATTTCCCTTGTGTTTGTATGGATTGCAGAGGCTTGTGATCAATGTGTATGATCATCTCTTTCCCCAGAATGTGATGTTTCCATTGACGACAGGATTGTACAATGGAATACATTTCCTTGTCATAGGTGGGGTATTTCCTGACAGTATCGGAGAGTGTCTCACTATGGTATGCCACCAGATGCCTGTGTTGAGTGAGAACTGTGCCCACAACATAGTCAAATGCATCAGTCTCAATATCGAATGGTTGTTGCAGATCGGGCAAGAAGAGTATTGGAGATGAGCACAAGTGATGCTTTAGATCATCAAATGCTCATTGCTACTCCTTCCCCCACATGAACTTGACCCTACCACCACCCTTGGTCACCTGGCTAAGGGCCCATGGAATATGGGAGAATCCCAACACAAACTGTCGATAGAAGTTGGCTAGTCCCAAAATATCTGAAGCTTAGTTAGTGTGGTCGGCGCTGACCAGTCACAGATGACTTGGATATTAGCTAGATCAATGTGTACCCCATGCTCCTAAAAAATGTAGCCCGAGTCTTGGATCCTATTCATTCCAAAAGAGTATGTTTCCAAGTTGGCATAAATCTTGTGTTGCCGCAGAGTGCTCAAAACCTGTTGAATATGTCGCATGTGCTCCTCCCACATTTTGTTGAAGATGAGGATGTCATCCAAATATACTACCACAAAGGATTGGGTGAAGGGTCTCAATACATCATCCATCAACCTCATGAAAGTGGTTGGTGCATTTGTTAAGCCAAAGGGCATGACTAGCCATTCGTAGAGACCTTATTTATACTTGAAGGTTGTCTTCCATACATCAATTGGTTCAATGGGAACCTGGTGGTAGCTAGATTTCAGGTCAACGTTGTTGAAGAAATTTTGCCCCTTGAGTTGGTCAAGAAGGTCATCAATATTGGGGATGGGGTAGTGGTTCCCGACTGTGATTTTGTTTAAGGCTCGGTAATCAATGCAGAGTCGCTAAGTCAAGTCCTTGTTCTTCACCAGTACAATCGGGCTTCCACAAGGGGAGGATTTGGGCCTGATGTGCCCCTTTTGAAGAAGATCTCAGATCTGATGCTTGATTTCTTCATTCTCCATCAACAAACGTCGATAGACTGTTCCATTAGGTATAGGTGCGTCGGGGCTCAGATCAATTGGATGCTTGACTTGGTAGTGTGTCGATACCCCTATAGGTGATGAGAAGATGTCTATGTATTCTTCCACGATCCCGTCCACTTGCTTCTACTGCAAAGAGAGGCGATGTGTAGAGGCCACATATGTGGCGATGACCTTTTGCTTACTGTGAGCATGGATCACAAAGAAGATGAAATTCCCGGTCTGTGAAATGACCTTAATGCATTTCTTAGCAGAGATTAAATAAATAGCAGTAGGTGGCACTACCTCTGGGATCCTGTACAATTGTCTACCCAAAGTAATAATAACATTGCGGGGTCTAGAATCATACACATCATGATGCTTCCAAAAATATGGTTTTCCTAAAAGAACATCACAAACTTCAAGGGGATCAATATCACATAGTACCTCATCTTTGAAAGGCTTGATGTTGTAGGGCAGACGACACTGTTGGCTAACACAGAGATATCTTCCTTGGCGAAGCCAGTCGATGGTGTAGGGTTGTGGGTGCGGTGTCATTGGCAGGTCCAACTGCTTGATGACCTCTACTGAAATCAGGTTCTTCTGACTATTTCTATCGGCAATGAAATGAAGCGGAGGCACCTTGACCAACATCTGCGAGTGAAAGAGGCATTCACCTTCCTCTGGTTCTTCTAGTTCACTTGGCTGGACTTTGGTGGTAGTGACAGTGGCACTGGGTTTAGAATCGATAATCTGCTTCCCTCCTTTAGGATTTTACTCAGAATCAGAATCGACCCCTGAATTGGAAGCCTTTAGCTCAACCATGAGGGACTTCATGGAGCAACATTCTTCGATGTTATGCCAAGGACTTTTATGGTACTCACACCATTTTCCCGTGTCCTTCTTCATCTTCTCATTTCCCCTCTTGTGTTGCAGCTTGGACTGGTTGTCCTGAGGATAGACATCTCGACTTTGTCCCTTGCTGTGTGGGTTGGGGTTGCCTTTTCCCTGCTTTGGCTGTGAGGGGTTTGCAGATCTGAACTCTCACCTTTTTTGCTTAAATTTATGCTTGATCTTGACATTGTATCTATAATTCGTGCCCAATGAGGTGATGTCCAAGAAATCCATTTCTATTTAAATGTATTTGTGCAAACAACGATGGTATTTGAGCATCGGATGATGCTCAGAGTCTTTGATACCCAATTTGGTGTGTAGGGTATGGAAAATATTGGTGAAATCTGGTACTGTCTGGTCCCTTTCTTGACGTAGGGTGCTCCATCTGGTGTACTAGTTCTCGTAGCTTCCGACAGGGTAGTATTGTTATTTAATGGTGCCCCAAAAGGAATCCCATGTAGGAGCCACCAAAAACATTGTAGATTCCTCCACGACCATTTTCTCAGAGTAAGTATCCCACTAGTCTTTAACATGGGGAACAACCTTAAGGAGTGCAAAATTGATATTTTCCCTATCGGAAAAATTGTGGACCGAAAAATATCCTTTGAGCATATTCAACCATTTATCTACAGCATCTGCATCCATCAGTCCTTCAAATAATGGAATATCAAAATTTACTTGTACCTTGAAGGGGGTTGCATGGATGCTTGATGAATATGCTTCTCCTATGGGCAACTGTCGAAGGATCTGCGCGAAGTTGTCCATCATTTTGTTCCTTTGTCACACGAGGGCTTTCTTGAGCAACATTTTAATAGGATCTCCTACTCCATCATCTTTCTTTTTGTCCCCCATGGTTTATTTTTGAGCTCGGCGTGGCCGATATTGTAATGGCTCGATTGGTTTGAGTCCCAACTTCTTATACCCAGATCTTGTCTGGGACATGCATGAAGAAAAATAAATGAAGAACAGGCCGCTCTAATACCACTAATCCAGATTTAGGAGCAGAACGAACTGATTAATAGAATGAATACAATAAACACAGAGATATGAAGAATAACACAAGTATCCGGTGAACAATATCTTCTATTAAATAATGAAATAGGCTGAAACTGTAAAACTGTAGAACCGAAACACTTGCTTGAATGTTGGTATCTATCTCTGAGAAGAGATGTGGCTACTACGCGCATCCGTCTGAGTAGAATGGATTACAGTGAGGCTCCAGAGGCATTTTTTATATTACTCATGAATGCCAAAACCTTAGACATCCAAAAACCTAACCCTAGAAGGTGAAATGCCAAAATTCATGTGGGCCCTATGGGTAAGTTGGTGTAATTTAGTACCTCAACTTCCAAGGGTCGTAACTTTTGCATACGACCTATGTTTTAAGCGTGTGATAGCCCGTTGGAAAGGCCTTTCAGAGAACTACACATTTTGTCATCAAACTCTGACTTCATAAAGGAATATTAAAGGGTATCCCAGTCGAAGATCAATGTTCAAGGAATATTCCTCTCCATGAAATTCGTCTATACAATCATCTATCCTGGGTGAACCCAACTCAACGAAATGTCTGAAGTCCTAGTCTGGAAATCTCCCTAGGGAAGTCATTCCAAGAACCCATTGTACACCATCATACACAACTATATACTATTGTATAGTACTACACACCACTGTATCATCATGTACCACCCTATGTCCTATATGGGCCACTGTATTAATCACTCCACTAACATCAACTGAAAAAATATGTTTGTTTTCCAACGTATTGTTTCTCTTTGTATGATTTTATCAAACACTTTGCATTAAGGCTGATGGAAATGTCTTACAAACAGTTTTCATATGTCACCAAGATAGGAATATTTTCAAACATATTACATGCACCCATTACATATGGAATATAGAAGATAACCATGGCATCTTATTATGGTATGGAAATCCAAATTACAACAGTACAAAGATATTTATTAATTGTAACAACAACTGCAAAACCCTCCTAAACACACAGATCTACTAGTTGCAAGACATCTACAATATCTACTAACATAGAACAAACGAGAAACCTGGTAATGATGCAAAAATCTCCTCAAGAGTTGATGTGTCTTCCCCTGGATTGCCTAACCTTCACTAGTGCAGTATCGATCTTCTCCTATAACACTTATCGCAAAAATATGGTCGCTCGTACCTTAAAAGTTCTATAAATTCAAATCACATAGATCCTCGCTGGACGAGGTTGAACAATAGGTAGAGCCTCACAGGACGAGGCTTACGAACAAGTAGGGCCTCATGGGACGCCCTGTACTCAACCCATAAGGGTGACTCCCGTCACGGTTTCCCCAAATCCCTCCTGGTACTTGAAAAATAAATGATCGACCTCCTCAAAAAGTTCCATCAATCCCCTATGCAAGCCGATATACCTCCAACTAAAAACTAAAACCCAAATCGGGCTCCAATGGAAATCCTAAATGGATCCCATCCTGTCTATCTAGGGTGGATATATTGCACCAATCAAAGATCAATCTTCAAGGAATATTCCTCTCCATGAAACTCGTCTATACAATCATCTATCATGGGTGAACCCAACTCAATGAAATGTCTGAAGTCCTAGTCTGGAGGTCTCCCTAGGGGAGTCATTCCAAAAACCCACTGTACACCACCGTACACAACTATTTACTTTTGTATAGTACTACACACCACTGTATCATCATGTACCACCCTATGTCCTATATGGGTCACTCTATTAATCGCTCCACTAATATCAACTGAAAAAATATGTTTGTTGTCCAAAGTATTGTTTCTATTTGTGTGATTTTATCAAACACTTTGCATTAAGGCTGATGGAAATGTCTTACAAACAATTTTCATATGTCACCAAGATAGGAATATTTTCAAACATATTACATACATCCATTACATATGGAATAGAGAATATAACCATGGCATCTTATTATGGTATGGAAATCCAAATCAAAACAATACAAAGATATTTATTTGTTGTAACAACAATTGTAAAACCCTCCTAAACACACAGAGCTACTAGATGTAAGACATATGCAATATATACTAACAAAGAAAAAACGAGAAACCTAGTAATGATGCCAAAATATCCTTAGGAGGTGATGTGTCTTCCCCTGGATTGTCTAACCTTCACTAGTGCAGTATAGATATACTCCTGAAACATGTATCGCAACAATCTGGTCGCTCGTACCTTAAAAGTTCTATAAATTCAAATCACATAGGTCCTTGTTGGAATAGGTTGAACAACAAGTAAGGCTTCACAGGACGAGGCTTGTGAACAAGTGGGGCCTCGCAGGACACCCTATACTCAACCCATGAGGGTGACTCCTATCACGGTTTCCCCAAATCCCTCTTGGTACCTACAAAATCAATGATCAACCTCCTTTGGAAAGTTCCATCAATCCCTTGCACAAGCCGATATACCTCCAACTGAAAACTAAAACCCAAATTTGGCTCCAATGAAAATCCTAAATAGATCCCCTCTTGTCTAGCTAGGGTGGATATATTGCACCACCAAAACTAAACTACAATAGTGGAAGGGTTTTGATAAACCCTAATGAAACAATGGCTCCAAGAGCACTCCAAAATGAGATATCAAATCATAATCCCAAGGTAAAGAATCACCCCTCTATTTATTCTTCCTCCGAACCTTCTAGATCTTTCCTTTTTTGACCAAATCAAATATGATTTCTTTTGACTAAATAAAATATGACCCTTATCCTCCTTTTACTTTCACTTTAAGATTAAAAGTCACTTTTAAGAATGGTTAAGTAACTTTATTTCCTTAATGTCACTTTAAATACATAACAACTCCTAATTAAGTGACATTAAATAACCCTTTTGACTCCCTTTTTCTTCACCAACAAGTCACATAAGTCATTTCCACTACCGGATAGGGGAATCCAAGAATGGGCACTTGACATCCAATGCTCTATCAACAGACATAGTTACACCAAAAGGAGCATTGGGTACTTCTCCTTATTGTTTAGTCTATGGGAAAGAAGCAATTCTTCTACTAAATGTTCTCTTTCCATCCCTCCAACTTTCCCAAGATTCACGAGGTCAACCTTCTATTTCTCTTGAGAATAGAATTGATACCCTTATCATGTTAGAAGAAGAAAGGGAGAAATCCAAACATAATTATTTTTTTTCACCAACAAATCATCAAGAGATTGTTTGACAAGCACAATGTCGGTGATAAGATTTTTGAGATAGGTGATTTGGTCCTTAAATGGGACAAGTTCAATGAGCCTAAATTTAAACACACAAGTTTTCAGAATTGGTGGCTTGATCCTTATCAACTAGCAAAAAAAACAGGAGTTGGTACGTACCAATTACAAATCCTGGAAGGTGAGATTTATTTGCTCCCTGTTAATGGACAGATCCTTAAGAAATATTTTACTTGATTGTTTTGGAAGAGTAACCAATTATATATAGCTTTCTTTTGTTTCATGATTTTCCTTTGATGTTGATTCTAGTTTTGATTTCAATTAGTTAGAATATTGTATTTCTTGATCTCTTTTTGAAAATCATACTTGTTGCTTTTTAATATGTTGAGTTTTCAACATTTAACGAAAAACAATGTCTCGTTTTTTACAAAATTCCCAATTTTTTTCTCATATCAAAAGTAGAGTGAATCAATTTACGTTGAACTAGGGAGCAAAGTGTAGCTCATATTTTATCCCACATAAAACTCTAGAAACACACAAAAAAATTGTTAGTGAAGAACCTATTTTTTTTTTCCACTAGAGAATGAGCAAATAATCATAATCTTCATGATGCAAACTAAAGTAATGATGAGATCTTGATTGATGGAATTTTTCCCTGAGAGGGAAAATATTAATGCATGAGTACTTTATTCATTTCTTACTAACAAATATCATCCTTAAAGCGCTGGAAAGGCCATTGTTTCACCCTCTCCTCCTTCACAAAAAAATAAAACATATAAGAAAAGAAAAGAATGACAAGAAATAGAGAAATTTCTAAAGGGTCAAAGGAAGAGTCTTGAATAAGGGTGACTCATATCTTATGAGGGAATGTAGATATCTCCATAAGGGCTATGGATGCTTGGTGGAAATGAAGCAAGGTTTTTTATATTGGGGTGACTCCTTCAAGTTTATGAATGCTCGCAGGTAGTGGAGAAACATTAGATAAATGATAAAGTAACTTATAAATCTAAATAATATTTTCAAAATAATGAAAAGTTTGTAAAAAGTCGTACTCCCTATTCAAGCTTAACTTGTGTTTCAAATCAAAAACTTATCATTTTCGCCAATTAATAACTAAGTACTTCATAACAAGGTAAATAACTACTCTAATGTTGATTTGAAGAGAAACTATAAATAATTTTTGTTTCTAAGTTTGCCTCTAACTCACACTTCGCTTGAAATTGAATTTTGGGTACCACTTCAAAAAGAAAATACATAAGTGGTACCCAAAATTTATTGCAAATTTTACGGTGTGTTGAGGTAGGAATGTATATAATTTCTAAGTCGGTGCATTTCCCATTGTTTCAACTTCGCTAAGGATTACCACATTGCTTCGATGATTGTTTAACGCATCACATCGCTATAATTTTTTTGGAAAATGGTAGATGAAATGTCCCATCAAGTTTGAATGTGAAAATATAATGAAATCCAATCATACCTTCCACTTTTTTAAACTACTATTACTTGGATTTCCACATATTTTTCTATATGACGGATCAATTTTACCTTTTTTCACTCATCATTACTCCGTTAAACCTTTTATATATGAGAAATTGATATCCAAATATACCATGCATGTATGAAGATTTTTTCTCAAAATACATTGTCTCCTACATTAAATCCATCATATTGTTGCATCATATTTCTTTATACAGTTCTTCGTTCGTAATTTTTAGACAATCGTTGGTTGTATGGTTTAAAATATTTTACCACAATTTCAAGCTTAGAATAACTCTACTCAAATTTACCAAGTATTTTCTCTCTATTTCAAGTTTTTGCTAAAATCAATGATTTTTTTTTT
>ML778165.1:455323-468454 GCA_009831015.1 Picea engelmannii | reverse complement strand
ACCTCCTAGTCTCCTATATATACCAAGGAGACATTTTAATTTTGAATCATCTTGTACTTGAACATTTAAGTGGGGTAAAAGGAGGTTGCCCCCTCGAAGAGGCTTATTATCTGAAATTATCTATTTTTCAAGGCGTTGAGTACCTTTTATGAGGTTTTTCTATGCTATATTGATATTTGGTTCTTAAAAAACTTGGAATAAAAAATGAGGAAGAGGAAAAGAGAAAGAAAGAGGAAAACCAAAGATTGATGGCTGAAGCAAAAAAGGAAAAGAAATAATTGGAATATAAATATCAATATTATGAATAAAGGATGATAAGAGAAGAAGAACAAAATAAAAAAGAAGAAACAAAGAGATTGGAGAAATAAAATCTTGTAGCAACAAAAAAAGAAAGGTTGGAGGAGAAAGAAAGGAAGAAATAAGAACATGATAAAATCCAATAACACAAAAAAGATCTTAGCAAAGGCCATGAAAGAAATTATAACAATGGATAAATACACAAGATTAACAACCTTCTGGTCAAATTGAACAAAATCAAGCTCAACAAACTCAACAACAGATTGCACCTCTTTCTAGTAGTTTTATTTATTTTACAATGGAAGATGCAATAATTCCAAAGTTAAGTGTATGAAAAGACAAGGAGATGGCTATATAATAGGTCATTACCCCCAATAGTATAGAGAACACATTATCATGGGGTGATTAGCATCTACTAGACCAACTAGAAGAAAACAAACTATTGTAAAGCAAACTCAAAAAAGGAAAAAGATTGATTTACTAGATACCACAATTTTGTGCACCACAAAAGGACACGTTATTGACACTAAAAGGGTCAAGATATCTAATCTCCTATTTTTTGGTTTGGAAAACTCTCATGCAACTATAGATAAATCTAGGTTAGAGGTAGTAGAGCTCCGAAACTTGGAGAAAAAGATATCCATATTATAAAACCAGGTAAAATACTATAAGACATCAAAGGCATTGGTGTCAAATTTTGTACAAGTTCTTCAAGAAGATAAAATAATTTTTTAGATTAAGAAATATTTTGTTTCAAAGTAATTCAAATGGTAGGAGATGGACATGCAATTATCCATTTTATACAAGGAAAATATGATATGGAAGGAGAAATAAGGAAAAGGTCAAGAACAATTGAACTTCATCAAGCAGATACATAAGAGTAGGGGGAGTGAAGAGCGTAATAACAGAATGTTAAATAAATCTAAGTTGTATTAATTGTAGAAGGACATGGAATATTGGGGGAAAATATCCCCTAAATCACAGAAGAAAATCAAATACAAATGGATAACTGGCATCAATATGGGATTTAAATGAAGATACCACTTCACAATGTGAATTGCCACTTTTGGTCCTCTAGAAGGATTCCATCCAACTAGACATGTATTAAGTAAGTTTAAAGACGTAATATAGAAACATGAACAGGAGATTAAAATTATATCAACTATTGAATGAGGCCATCTCCAGAAATATCTGACAAGTGAAGTTCGAAAAGAAACTTAGTTAAAGTGTTCCTTTCCAAAAATAGAGAAATATATTAAAAGGTTCACTAGAGAACTTCCCATTTTGACAGCACCCGAAAGACATTACATTTTTCCCCATGTTGATTTATGTAATGAATTTTTTCTTAAGTGTGAAAAATACAATTAAGAATTAATTAAATACTTAACCCTATATTCACATGTAACACCCAATTTTAACCCCCCTAATTAATTTGTATTTAATTACAATTAGTGATGATTATCTTAGCATGGAGATAATATTTCCATGCTATGGATTGTAAGCAATGTAAAGAGTAATATAAAATCCAACCAAATGACTGATGGGTGAAGCCTTGAGTACTAGCCATGATATCACTAGAGGAAAGAGTGAGGAAGCCTAAAAGGGGGTTCATTTTGCTAAGAGAACCCAAGCCTCTCTAATAAGTTATTTATATTGGAAATAATAAATTATTTCCCTTTGTCCCTGATTCCAAAACAAATCATTTAATGAGGGAGGATTTGTGTTGGCTAATATGGGTTGACCCAGGTTCTAACTACAGGATTACCAACTTCCCTTTGACCATCGACCCTTATAGATACCAGAAGGAAACACAATGCACAAAGTGCACTGCACAGTCTCACCCGAGATGGCTTCAATGGGTGGCCGCAGGACTCAGGTTTCTGCAACCATGGGATGGGACGTGATTCACTCTCAGTGGCATTAGATTTATTCAACTGTTATCCCTCGAATCCTCATTCATTATTCTAACCCTAGCAGGACCTTAGCTCTTACCAATGACTAAACTATTCCAACAGAACTTCTTGAACCATTATAACAACATATATTAAATGACATCTACTCCTCTACTGTAGATTTATACTAGGACATTCGTCCATTAGTGTTGTTATACATAGTTCATTAGTTTATCCTTAGTGTGCAATATTCATTCTTTTATCATTGCACTTGTCCAACATAAACTCATTAAGGAAAATATAATCATAAAGAATGCACACATACACACATAACCCAGATATATCGTGGTTCACCCCATCGTGGGGGTACATCCACAAAGATGAGTTGCTTCATCTCTTTATTAATCTCCATTCAAAATCAAGTGTCACAAGCTGTACATTTCTCCCTCCATTATAGTTGATCTCCATAGATTGCAATAGTCCTCACAAAAACTGAGAACTTCTAACCAATCTACCATCTGACTGCCTAACTGACTAATGGACCACTGACTACTTTCATAGTCCTAATACATTCTACTTATACAACAAAATGGGACAAATCCCTTACAAAAAACCTAACCCTAAGCAGATTAGGTTTGTCCACTTTCCATTGACTCAATCTCAGTTGGTCCATGATCCAACCATTCTCCAAATTGATGCTTGTCCACTTTCCAACTGCTTCACAGTAGTATGTCCACTTTGTAACCACTTTTCCTCAACATTGATTTTCCTTTGTTTCTGGAATTGATTTTCCTCTATTTTCAGTGTGCTCCCCATTTTCTGGCATTGCCTTGATTTATTCAAACTTCCTTGATTTTCTTCAAAACTTAGCTTGCGCGAATAGGCCCCCAACACTGACACCGTAAGTCATCTCGTGTCACTCACTGACTCTTGCATATTTCACTACATGTGCCGGTGTTTCATATATTTTTGCTACTTGCTAGCATTTCTCTTGAGCCTGGTTTCTCTTATCCTCCATAGCTTATGCCATCTGCGCGATGACTAGAGGTTTCAATATTTCTCCCCCTTCCAAGATTATCTGCTCCACCCTTGATTTTGATGCATCAATATCCATGACCAATTGTTCATCCTTTTCCTGCAGAGGCTCCAACTGATCTTGCCTCATAATCTTCTCTACTAGCACTACCTTTTCTTCTGACTACAGTCTCTTCATATCTGCAACTATCTTAATCTTTTCTGGCAGTGACATTGTCTTCTGTCTCTATTTCAAGTCTTCCATTGATGTCTGGACCCTATCCTCTTTTCCTTGTATCTCTTGCAAGCTTCCATCTTCTTGTACTTGTGTCCATAGTTTTTCACTTTGCTCCAACAACTCTGTCATCTTTTGTATATCCCGCACTATATTTTCCACAAATTCTATTGCATCTTGCTCTCGTTGCTATCTTACTTTTGAAGGGGTAGTGGGTATTTCACACTCCTCCAAATCCTTTATTTGGCTCTTGTTCTATTCCAAGGCCTGAGATATTTTTTCCATAATTTTTTCCGATGATACTTCCTCGGATCTCGCACTGTCCATGATGGTTTGAAGCATTGCTCCAATGTGTTTCTCCATCTCTTCTACCTTCTATTGCACTAACTTCTTATCCCGCCCTTCCTGAATAATTTCTTCCTTCAGTGTGATGTTCTCCTCATGCATTGTTTGTAAATTTTTCGCATCCAACCTTTCCCTGGATTGGATTTCCTATGCAACACTAATTTGCAATTTGTACAGTGCCTTTGTCGGGATCTTGGGTAATGCTAAGTCCAATGTCTAAATCTCCTTTAGAGGCTTATGTGCCATCTCCTCATATATGTACAACATATTAGGTGTTATCATGAATTTTACGATCCCCTAAGTTATCATCGGTATTGTTTCCCCTGCTCACATTCCTTCCCTAATATCCATTGGTGTGTCTTTTTGTTGTTTCTCTGCCCTGGACTTTAGATTTTTCAACCCATTTTTTACCTCATGCACCTACTCGAAAATTGAAACCATATGCTTCTCGACATTCTCCCAAGATTCTAATAGTCGATCTTCAATGGTTGTGGCTACTAGTTCGACATCATCTGTTGTCAGTGATGTGTGAGGTGGTGTCTTATGGGCCTTCACCTTCTTCCTTGAGCCACTTGTTTTCTCCCTTGGTCTCTTCTTTTGGGCATCTGCTAGCTTAGATGTCTTTGGCATTTCTGTATCCATCCATGTTTCCTATCCAACTTCTTCTTCCATAGGTATATCATGTGTATGTTCTCACTTCTGTTGTGCACACATGTTCTCTTGTAACTCCTGGTGTATGTCATGTGCGCAGTGGGCCTTGTGTGGAACCAACCTGTGGTTTCTTCTGCGTCCTGTGTTTCTTTTGAGTTGGGATACCTCCCCCACTAGACCTTGTGTTGTATTCTTCTTCTTGCTGGCACCATTTATGCTTGTCTGCTGCACGAGAACTGTTCTATCCTACATCTGAGTCTGTATTGTTGGCATTGTCTTTGGAATGACTGGAACCTTCCATTCATTAGGCCACTCCTGGACCTCCATTTGTATATTGTGTGTCATCACACAGTAGCTCAGTTGTAGCCACTCCTTTATTGGATCCCTCTTTGCCTGCAACCACATATTGTGGCATGTTGCATAAAAGTTGGCAATCTATCCAAACTCTTGGACTATCTCTGGTGAAATCCTCCACGTTTCATCTAAGTGGTTTTGGATCTTTGAGAGGTAGAGAGAAAACACATCGTTGTTCACCTTATTCGTCTTCAAGTCTGATGTGCTTCTTAAGAAAGTGTACCAGGTTGCGCCACACTTTCCTAATATTTGATGGAACATACTATACACCGATTCTTGCCATCCTACAACTGCAATAAGGATGAGTAACCACAAGTAGTGGAAATCAGAGCCCCAATCTTGTGTATCCTTGCAGTCCTCCAGGAAAGAAATAAGAAAATAAGGGGCCCAACTCATTGAGCTCCCCTTCGCGCAGTGCATTGCAGTTGATACCACTTTTGTTGTTACTTCTTCCTTCCTGCATTTGTGCATTAATTAACATCCTGATCCCTCTATTCCCTCTATCTGTGCCATATTTTTCTTTAATTTAATCCGAGATGGCATTTGCCTTGGTATTATTCTCTAGGTATTGTTCTGGCTTCTCCCCATCCATGGGTATCCCAGTAATTGCATCTATTAGGTCTACATTGATAAGCATTGGCCTATCCATCCATAAGACACCTCCATGCACCCTTTCTAGGAGTTGTTTCATACATCCATTTATATGTTTTTCGCACCCAAAGTGTGGTATATATAGTAAATTCATTATCCCTATGTTGTAGAGCCCTAGGATCCATTGTGCATGTTCCAATAGTGGAACACATGATGGTCCCTCTCCTCTAATTGCCATGTAGTTTTGATGCACCAAATATGGGAATTCAACGATGCCTGCTACGTCATGGTCTGATTACTTCATCACGTTCACACCTCTTATCATTTCGTCATATACTTTCACTCCCTTTGGGACTTTTGGCATTACTATTTCCAATTCTTCCTGTGAACGCGGTATCCCTTGCTCACTGATTTCAACCTGAGTTTTATTTTTCCCTCTCGGGAACAATGCCTCAACCTCCAATATGCCTTCTTTCTCTATTTCTTGTTCTTATTCCAGCCCCAAGACCTACTGCACTGAACCCATGGTGTGTTCTTCATGTTGTGTCCCTTTTCCTCTCGACACGTTAGACTCTTTCCTTTCTATGTCTTCCTCGGGTTGCTCGTCCTCCTGTGACGGGTTTTGTTCCTCCTCAACTTGTGTACTAGTTGGCTCATATTCTAACGTATGTATTTAATCCACATCAACCACTATTAGCATTTCTTGTGTCCTTGTTTGCGTCACTCGAGCGTTAATTCTCGTGTTTCGACTGACCCTTCTCGGTCCTCCAACTCATGGTGGCGAAATCTTGCTAGAATCCAGACTATTGTTCTATAAATTTTGACCTGCTATCAAGGATTCTCACTCTTGCGCTTAAGGTTTTCTCTTCGTTCTTATCCTTAGAAAAAAAACACAAATGACCACATTTTCCCCCTTTTTCTGACTTTATAGCGGGATGACATACTGACATTTGTTCCGCACTGACAATTTTTATTTTTTCTCTTTTTCCTGCACACTACACTTTTTGTGCATGTCTACTACTTCCCATCACGCAGTGTCGTCAACACTGGTTTTTCTATGGAGAACTATTAATGCTAACAAATCTATTATATCACAAACCTTATAATATTCATCTATATTTTTGTCTTTTTGTTACATTTCTTCTTTTTATGGATTTTTTTCTTTTTCTTCTTACATATACTATATACAATATGTACAATCATACCTCATATTTCTATTTTTACCTCATGTTGTTAGGCTGACTGTCTTTATACAACTTCAGTCGACTTCCATTCACCAGTCCTTTGAGATTCTTCCTTGCAAGACCTTTCAGTTGCACAATACCTCCATTTCTGATGCCCTCTACTTGATAAGGCCCTAACCAGTGCATCTTGAACTTCCCAAGGTGCTCTAGATACCTACTGTCATAGGGGAGAACTAGATCTCCTTCCTTAAATATTTTCTTATTTATGTTCCTATCATGCCAAGATTTGTCCTTCTCTTTTTGTACCTCCTGGTGAAATATTGCTAAAATTATGTCTTCTTCCAGCGCCATCAATTGATCCAATCTTTCTTGTGAAACACCTTCTTCTATCATATTGGTGATTGTTGCAATGTGCAGACTAGGTACTAAATAATCCAATGGAACCATTTCTTCCTTCACATACACCAGTCTGAGTGGTGTATGTCCTATAAGCTTCTTGCATGTAATCCTATAAGCCCATAACATTGGCATATATCTGATTGTACTGTTAATAAAATGATTCCCCAACAAAATTATGGGACATCCAAATATGGTCACCATGTTCTCAAAGAGAAACCGCGTTGCACTTTTTGCACTACAATCCTTCACTGGGGCTGCTTCTTCCCATCTGGTTAAGTATGCAGACGCAGTGGTGATGTATCTGGCTCCTAACCTCCTTGTTGGTGGGTTAATGGGTCCAATGAAATCCACAACCCATTTTTCAAATACTTGTAAAGTTACTTGGGGCATAAGTGGAATTTCATCCCTTCTATATGGCTTCCCACCCTCTGACAGACATCACAGGTATGAGAATATTCCTTTGCGTCCTTATGTACTGTAGGCCACCATAATCTTGTGTGTAACACCTTATGTGTTGTAGGATTTCTTACATATTGCCCTCCAACTATTCCTTCATGTGCTTCTGCTAACACCATGGAGCATTCATGCTCCATCACATATCTTCTCAAAATTCCATAAGAACCTTATTTGTATAAATGACCTGCAATCAACTGATAGTCTGTAGTGCGCACTACCAACTGTTTTTTTTTTTGCGACGATAAATTTCCTGGGAGCCATTCCTGTGATAAAAATCCCAACAATATCAAAAAAATAATCATCAACAATTTGAACAGAAAATAAGTTAGCATCGGGAAAATTCTCCTCCAAGTTCTTTGGCTCCTCTCCATTAGTAATTCTTGACAAATGATCTGGTCTTGCATTCAGCTTCCCTAGTTTTACTATGATTTCAAAACCATATTCATGAAACAATAACAACCATCTACATATCCTCCCCCATAACATTGGCTTGTTAACTAGGTACTTCAAAGCGGAATGATTTGTAAAAATCTTAAAATGTTGACCCAATAAATAATGTTTGAACTTATGTAGGGCATATACCATAGCCAAACCTTCCCTTTCTGTAGTATTATAGTTTTGCTTAGACTCAAACAATTTTCTACTAGCAAAATATATTGGGTGATCAATGTTTCCTTCACCTGGTTGTTCCAAAACTACTCCAAGTGCAATAGATGAAGCGTTCAGATGGACATGAAATTATTTTTTCCAATCTGGGAAGCTCAGAATTGGTGTTGTCACCATCTTTTCTTTCAGTATTTCCAAGCTCTCTTGGCATTCATCATTCCACTAAAATCTAATGTCTTTATTCATTAATTTTTCCATGGGCGCAGTAATCTTTGCATAGCCCTTTATGAATTTCCTGTAGTACCCTATGTGGCCCAATGCTGCTCTCAACTAGCACACTGACTTTGGTGGTGATAAATTTACAATAACAACAACCTTCGCAGGGTCTACTATCAAGCCCTGTTTGCATACAATGTGCCTAAGTAGGATTCCAAATGGTGTGTTGAATATACATTTCTTAATGTTCAAATGAGATCTAAGATTGCCTACATCTTTCTAACATTAACCTCAAAATTTCTACATGGTCCTTTAATAAATTGAATACTTTCCAATCATCTAGATACACCTCTAAAAAATTATGTATAAAGTCCTTGAATGTAGTTATTACTACTCTAGAAAATATTGTTGGTGCATTCTTTAAACCAAATGGCATTAATGTGTATTGATATGACCCCCACTCTATTGTGAATGTAGTTTTGTACATGTCCTCCAGAGAAATTCAAGTGTTTCTTTTCTGTAATCTCTATCTATTGTCATTGTATCTACCCCATACTCTTCAAATATCTTCCCTTTGATCCTCTGTAATCCCATATCAACCCATGGATTCTCACTTTCAAATGAAAAGGTCCTAATAAAGTTTTGTTGCACTACGTCCCAACTTGCAGTTTCTCTGCGCAGTTCCTGCTCCTTGTACCAATTACTAGGTATCCCTTCCAATGTATGAATAAAGTAATGAATCCATTCCTATGGTGGAACCAATCTCTAGTTAGTGACACAATCATATATTTGTTGTCTTGGGTTCCCTTTTCCATCATACTTGTGTAAGAGTCTATCTTGCTAAATCCTACCAAATCTTATGTGCAACAGTCACTTATATTGATACTGGTCCCGAATTACCTTCTTATGTGCACCCCACCATCATGCAGGTGTGTCCCTTAGTGCTATATCCAACACTAATAATCTCTGACTATCCAAAACCTCTAATTCAAACTTCGTCAGGAATTTTTATAAATTGTCTTCTTCAGAAAATGTGGGAAATTGTCTTACTTCTGTCCCAACCCATCTTATTGCGCATGTAACTCTAGCGCACCTCCTAGTAGAGACTTTCTGCAATATTTTTTGTCAATTTTCTACTCCAGTATCTGAATCCAACATGTCAGAATTAATACTCCTCCAATTGAGTACTCCATTTGCAGTTGGATTCACATAGTCTTCCTCTCGTGCAATAGTCTTACACAACTAGTTTACATCATCCTCTAGAACACTATCAAGCACAAGTTCTACATATATTTCACAATCTAAGGGATCTAAAGGTGCTACTACCCTAAAGTTCCTAGCTTCAATTACCATCTTTCTAGTCTTTAAATTAATTATGGCCTGATTATCAAAGGCCCAATCAATTCCCAATAGTGTTGGAAATGGTATAGACTCATCCAACATATCCATCACTTCAAAATCTATTGTGGTGCGCACACCATCTAGATCCACTGTTGTATTCTTCAATATACCTATGGGAATCACTATTTGTTGGTTTTCTAGTTTCAATTGGATATTGGAATACCCTAGTGTAGGTTCTCCCATTGCTTCCCAAGTCTTCTTTGGTAGAATGTTGACATCTGATCCTAAGTCTAGGATAACATCTCCCATGTTAAAGTCTCATATATTTGAATTCAATCTGAAATCTCTACTAGTCTTTTCTTTCTATAGACCTGATTAATATTATTTGGTTCTATTCCTATCCCACCCTCTATGTTATGTTTATCAATCATACTTTTAAACAAATCCATGGCATTCTTATCATTAAGTAATTTAAAGTAAGATTCCAGGAAATTCTTTAAGTTACTTTCTCTGTTTTCTCTCCTTTGTAAGTATGATCCAAAGACCGAGGAATATAAAAAATAGGAGTATCATACCTCGACGTAGTTTTCAATGTGGAGGCTACATTAGCCTTCAGGAACTCCTACTTTTCTTCCTTGAAAGTTTCCTTCTCCTTCTTTGCATCAAACTGTTGTTGTGGCTGAGTGTTCTTCTGAATCCAACACTGAGATTCCTTCTTCTAATCATGTGCATATGTTCATGTCTTCACTCCTCCTCTAGTTATTATATTCATGTTCCTCCCAATATCCCTTATTTCTATAGCAATCCACTAAACATTCTGGTTATTTAGATTCCTCTTTTCTTGAATCTTCGTCATTAACTTTGGGAAATCTTCTATCACGTGATCTGCTACACGACAGTGTATACATGTTGCTACTGGTTGAGGACAATCTCTGGCATAGTGTCCTTGTTGTTGACAATTATGGAAGATAATATGCCCTCTACCTCTACCCATTCCTCCTCTTCCTCTACCTTTGAATCCTCCTTTGTTCCACTGTGGATCCATGTTCTGATATTGTGGTGCCTCATTGTACTGCGGGGGTTGCTGAAACTATGGAATTGCTTGAAATTGTTGTGCATTTCCAAAATATGGCACAGTCTGTCCTGCTATCAACTCAGCCTGCATCTTGTATGCATCTGAGGTTCTTTCCTTCATTAACTCTAGATTTCTACAATTTTTGTCTTCATGTCCCACTGACTTACAAAAGTTACAGAAAGTACTCTTTGGTTCCGTTTTGTACTTTTGCATCATAGGGAAGTGATAAGGATCATGCCCATCTGTCTTTCATATTTTACACCAAGGCCCTCCTGTAGGAAATGGATTTTTCAGCCCTACTCCTAGGTACTACGCAAATTTCAGACACTCATTCTTGTGATGTTCCTCTGATCTGCACAGGGTACACCACACCACTTCTCTTTTCTCCCTACTTTTATTCTGATTTAACTGCACGATCAAGTTCTTCAGGTCTTCCGTCAGCTCCTCTATAGATGGATTTGTCTAGTTATACCGATTCTCCTCTAACTACATCGTTGCTTGCAGTTCCTCTTCCTAGGTTTGAAATTTATGATGTCTCAATGGACATTTGAAGTGTGGTAATAGATAATTTATAAATAATTGTTTGTGTTGCATGTCAGAAATGAGATACTTCAGTTTACCTTTCAATGTTTTGAACTTCTGATCGATGTCCCATACTAAGTCTCTTGGTTTCTATCTAACCTCAATCATCTCATTCATAAATTGATACTCTAATTTYGGCCTCTAAAAATTAGTGATTAGTGCTTGCTTGATCTCTGTTATTGTTCCTGGCGCATCCTATGGATTGTTTACTACTAGATTCATGTACCAATCCAACGCTGGGTTTCTAAATGTTATTGATACCTGCGCTACTTTTTCTTCCTCATCAATGACTCTTTTCATTTCCCATATTTCCTCACACCCAAATAGGTGTTTCTTTGGGTCTTCTGATCCATCCCCATGAAACTCTGTTAATCTTATCGTTGGATCTACGCCTGCAATTGTAGAGTTTGTTGTATCTTCTCCACGCAGTACTACTATCTGTGTATTGTTGTTTGGACTTGAACTCCCACTGGTGTTGCTACTAGCACTTCCACTTGTACCACTACCTACACTGTTGTTGGTACTTCCAATTCTACCCTCACTTCTATTCTGATCTCCTAGATTGCTCTTACCATCAGTCACTTGTTCTCTAAAAAACTCTTTATTTGTCGATGTGTTAATCGTACATGGGGTTGTAGGTTCCACACTGATTCAGATCTAGATAGGGGTACCGACTTCCTCATTAGATCTCGCTCCTATAATATTTCTTTAATATGTGGCAGACAATATTTCTTCAATGTCCTCCATAGCACAAACATCCTCTACTTCTTCCTCATCACTCTCCAATCCTTCCCCCTCGGCTACTGCTCTTTTCCTCCTATTGAGCTTATACTGGTAGGGTCTTCCACTGCGTGTCATTCTTGCCTTCTGCAAAATTTCTTGGATCTCCTCTTGATCCATCATAATGTGATATTTCTCTTTAATATGATCTCCTCTATCCATTTCCCCCTCCATCTCACTCCTTCCTAAGTGTTTCCCCTAACTCCCCCATGCACGCAGGGTAGTTTAGTTTTCTGATTCCATAGTTAAAACCCCTTTATCATACAATAATATTTTGATTGAAGTGTACAACGACCTGATGTACCTTCCCCTTGGACCCTTAAGAAACTCATGTTCTGCTACACTGTAAGAATTTGATGTATCTACTGCAAATTGAGTGATATACAACACTACAATGTTGTCTAGCTAGAAATCTACTGTGTGCGTGAATTTTTTATTCACCCTTTTCAACTGCGCGATATTCTCTTCTATCCATTCCACTGATATAACTCGATTTTTTGGATCGGTATCTTTCAACCGTGCTATCTGCTCCTAAAATAGTGTGGGAAACTCACTAAAGAAACTCTTGTGTATTTCATTGAATATGTATCTCTCCAAGTACTGTCTTGGCTTAAACATAGGGCTTTTATTATCTTTGTGGGAAAACTCTAGTTCCTGGACTGTCAACCATATTTCAATCTCTTCTTTCATGGGGTTCCAACCTAAAAATATCCACTTTCTTAAACCCTCTCATTATACTGTGTGATACATCCCTCTTGATCTAATCTTATGAGTTCCAACCAACAACGAAAGGATTGTTGGCTACTATGGGCTGACCCAGGTTCTAACTATAGGATTACCAACTTTCGTTTGGCCATCGGCCCTTCTGGATGCCAGAAGGCAACACGACACACAAAGTGCATTGCGTAGTATCACCTGAGATGGCTTCAATGGGTGGCCCCGAGACTCAGGTGTCTGCAACCATGGGATGAGATGTGCTTCACTCTCAGTGGCATTAGATCTATTCGATTGTTAGTCCTCAAATCCTCATTCATTATTCTAACCCTAGTAGGACCTTAGCTCTAACCAATGACTCAACTATTCCAGCATAACTTCCTGAACCATTATAACAAC
>ML778165.1:437856-454593 GCA_009831015.1 Picea engelmannii | reverse complement strand
TTGGACAACCAACCACCCTCAATGAATGGAAGCATGGAAGACTATCTAGAAAAACAAAAAAATATTATTGTAGAGTAAAAAAAGAGACCATCACAATTCCCCATGATCTACCCACGGGTTTCCTTTAAATTTTGAGAGAAGAAAGGGAGAGAAGAAGCGCACAGGGGACATGGTGGGGAAGACAATGTTGATTGGGGGGGATGTATGGGAAGAAAATTACTAGAGAAGAGAGGAGGCTCTGGTATGGACAATAGAGGGTACAAAGATAAGATGCAAATGTTGAGAACCTGAGAGACTCTCTAGTGGTATCATGGCTTGGCATTGGGGTGGCCAGAATGTAGATTTTAAGTGCATCTAAGTCTATGGTTGGGTGGAAATGCCTTCACCCACATTTTATTGGAATGAATACTTTTTATAAATGGATAGGTATTTTTATCTCTTGTGTATCTGAATAAAATGAATGGACGGTTCATGTAATTGTATTCATGAATGGATATTCTTGTGTAATGGACTGAATGCTTGCATTATTTGTAAGTCAACATAATTTAATGGTTGTGAGCAAGAATCTATGAGGGAAGGGAATGGTTGTGTGTCTATGTTTCTTGTGTACACAGTAGCATACCTAATTTGTTGGGATTTCCTATGAAAGGGAGCTAGATATTCAAGTTAAGAAACAGAGTGAATGGAGTGTTATAATTTCCTTTCAAGGGGTTAATGAATTAAATATAACTGTGTAGGGGAGGCCAGAGAAACCCGATAACCCTGTGTCTTTTCTTGTCCATTGAAATGGAGATCAGGAGAATAAATTAGAGGATTCTAATTAGATCCTTGTTTAATGTAGAAAGGAAAAACAATTGTCGATACAGAGAGGAGGGTCGATCTCAATCGTCTATGAGAGGATCTGGTGTTATGGCTAAGCATGTAATTGACCAAATGAATTCATTAGATCTCGTTGAGACATGGTTCCATCATTGGTTCTCGCAGTCTATATCATACCAATTACCTATTGAAACCATGTGTAAACTAATGTTTGAGTCCGTAGGATACATATATGATTTTAGGGGCTAAAGTTTTCCAATGGGATAATTCTCCATGGAAAAACAATTTGACAATTTCCATTTTTTCTAAAAATGATTTGCCCAAATTCCATAGAATAAAACTGTTTTACCTTAAAAACTGCCAAAATTTTATAGAAACTATATAAAAACCTTAGAAATTTGAATATTTTTACAAAACTATCGCCAAACATCTTACATTTTTCATATTAAGGACCAGTAGGATTAACCCATGTTTCTACATTTTAATATAAATTTCCATCCTTAAAATAACCCTGGTAGGTTGTATCCTAGTGGGCCAGTGGGTTGGTGCCCCAGTAGCCACGCATTGAGCTATATGAAAAGTGTTTTCAGGCCCACATGTCCGAGGTACCATCTCAACCACCTAATTAGATGCTTGGGGTTGCGAAGTGTAAGTCTAACTGATGAACCAGTCACTTGGTGCCTTGGTGGGTTTAGCGCCCCGGTGAGATCAGTGGGTCGATTGCCCAAGAGTTGGTATAACAGATCATGGTATTAGCTTGAATGCCTAGTGTTAGAGGTTACCGGGGGCCTAGTGGCCTGGTGAGCCTGGAGGCCCGGTGCCCCCGTAGTTTGGTCCCCAACAAATCAGACATCAGTGAAACGTTAAGTAGGTCGGCGCCACATATGCACACATGTCAATGCCAGACAGGATGTGTGGGATTGTATATGTGACATGGATCCATGTGGGTGCCATGTGGCGATGAGGTGTAAATGGGGAAAGAAGGCCTGAAAACTTTAGAAGGCCATAACTTTTGATCCATAACTCAATTTTGAGAATGAAGACAGTTGTTGGAAAGCTCTAGATGAGCATATTGCATCTGTGATAATTATGTAGAGAAATAAATTAACGTAAATAAGAGGAAATTTTGACACTCCACCAACCTAAGTAAGGGTTAGAGTTTTGGGTGTGTTACAAAATGGTATCAGAGTAGAGCATCAAACACTAGGCCTAGATGGGCTAGAGAATAGTCACACGACTGATATATCAAGGAAAAATGAGCATGTGAAAAATATTATCTGCATTAAAATCTTTATTAATAAGCCACATAAGTTCCTTGAGAAGAAGGATTGTAGATTAAAATCTTGTTTCTAGAATTTTCTTACAACAAAAGAATTTACATGTTGATTTGCAACAAGGAGAATTACACCATGACCTTGTTGTAAAGAGGAATACTCCTTCAATAATTTGAATATGACGATAGTAGTTAATGGTAATATCTCAATGTAAATGGAAGAAAGAGTAGAATTTTGATATAGGCTTGCATGAGTCCAGAGAATGGATTAGATTGATTATTTTAATAAATGTTAATGTTTCCTAAAAGTATGGGTCCATAGAACCTTGGAAATTATAATTTTTTCTTAGATAAAAGAGTAATCCCTATATGAATAATTCCTCATGCTTAGGGGACTGATGGAAAATTGGATAAGGTCAGTTTATTTAACCTGTGAGGAAAGAAACCAATAATTGATTGTAAAGTATAGGGTCCTAATAGGATTATTAACATGAAGCATGACTATGCATGTGAATGCAAGAGATGAATAGTTGGAATACATCTACACTGTAGGCATGGGTAAAATTCTTGGTGCACAAGGATATGCATATGATAATGAATGAGCATGAATATAACATTCTTGTAGACTTAGAATATTATGTTACTAGTTGTGAGATATAGGGTTATCGTGAATCATTTTGGACAATGATGATTTAGTAATAGCAAAAATGTTAACAACATGAATGAGAATGTTGATGATGATATTGCTTATATCCTTATGAATATAAGGAAAAGGATTATTAAGGTGTTGATCCAAAATGTGGTATAGGGAGTGCTTGGGCATTCCTAGGAGATCAGTAGATTAGATAACATCCAAAGAAGGATGACAACCATGAAGGTTGATGGAAAAAATAATCGAGGCATGAAAAGAGATAGGAATTGGTATTTTTCTTCCTTGGGTAATATTGTAATTACCTATTTGTATTTTTTTTTATTTTTGGGATGATTTTATAGTAGATGGGAAAGAGTGATTTCTTGTTGGTTGCTATGATATAAAGAGGGTAGCATAATTGTGAGTATTCCTGTGAGACTTGTCATGTGAATGGATGTGAGCTCTCATTCGAATCAAGATTCATTAAATGTATATGAATGGTATAAAAACATGCAAGTGATGAACACGCATGATATATGTACATATATGCTAAAACCGTGGTATAACTACATGAATAAGTGGATTGTGAGGCAAGTTTAGTACTTTCCAGATTTGAGTAATTCTATGGATACATAGTTGACTCTGTTTTGAAGAGTCTAGTTGATTTTTTTGAATATTAGCTGAGAGGGGGAGTTGTGTACCTTTCCTCAAAAAGAGCCAGTGTAAATTTATGAAAGAGAAAATGAGAAAGGATGCTCTATTGTTATGAAAAGAAGGTAATATGAAATTTCCTTTGGAAATTTCATGAGAATTATTGTGAGTGATCATGAATAAAATGATTTTTAATATATATTCATGCGTAAGTATCAAAAGTGTGACAACGATACACACACTATGATGATGCATGTGATTAAGTGCATGAAAGCACATTGTGAATGTAATTTGATAGAATAGGTGCACATCGTTGAATGGGTCATTTGAATGTATGCATGCCTATAATTATTTAGGTAGAATTGGGTAAGAAACAGAAATGATAAATCTAATTCTAACTCATGGGTTGAGCTTATTTCAGGTGAGGATAGATATGCAACAAGGAAGTTGCATGTTGAAGATAGCTCCATGTGGAGGAGCTGTGTAGGACTCTGTCAAGAGAAAATATCCATACATGTTAATGACTGTTGGAAAAAATTAGGTAGTGGGATGCAAAGCCTATTTGTATAACAATCCTAGATTACATTTTTAAAAACATAATGTGTGAGTGGAAGACTTGTGTATGAAAAGAACTCGATGATCCTGATTCTATTTGGAAAATGTTTATAATGTACTAACTCACAATTAAATTTTGAGCTAATTTTGATGCTATAATATTTTTTTACATCCGTGAAAGGTCAAGATGAAGTTGAATGAGACTACTCAAAGGATGGAGCAGGAAGATCCCAAAAAAGGGATAGATTGCAGAAGCAAAGAAGGAGAAAAGGAGGAACACTTTTCTCACTCTAAAAATCTAACTTACTTAGCAGAGTTGTATGCTTTAAAGGAATTACTGTGAAAGCAAAGGAAAATAAACTAATAAACATGTTTAAATAAATAATCTTGGTTATTCCATATTGTGCAAGGTAGAGATGTCTCAGAGTTCATTTAAGTTGAAAGTTACAGATTGTGCAAAGGAGTTGGAAAAAGGGAAAATCCCTTGACTCCTTTCTTGTTGTTATTATGTTTCCATGGGATGAGGAAACTTCTATGTTGGCTATGTGTGGACAATTCCAACATGATAATGTTGATAGTTGTATGACTGTAGAGATAACATACATTTTAATTGTGTTTGCACTCATGAAAACATTGAGGCCAATATAATAGAGTGCATAGAGACATGATGGGGAATATCTGAAAATGTTTTGCTGATTTAAATGTTATGGTACATGCATTTTGATTTTACATAGAAAAAGATATAATTATTAATGTGATGATGCATGTTATGTGTAGGAAAATATTGGGGTCGTTGGGGAAGATAACTTCCAATGGTGGACAACCTCAGGAAAAATATAAAAACAAGAAGGATGTTGATTAAAGAATTGGTGAAGGTACCTTAGGAGTGTTGGATAGTTGGTTTTCATTGATATTGTTGGAAATATGGTTTTCATTGAGGTGAATAGAAGTGGTTTTAATTGATGTTAACAAGATGTGATGGGTGCATTTGAAGAAGTCTATAAGAAGCCCCAGAGGTGTGGTCATGAATCCCAAAGTTGTTTGAGGAATAAGAACATGAAGGACAATGTAAATCCAGGTAACACACTCATAGATGGACATTCCTTGTCATATCGTTGAGGAGTTCTGAGATCATGAATTTGGAAGCCCCAAAGATTGGTTAAGAATCACCTAAACAGTTACAAGTCATTAATTAAAGGGTAAAGTGGTTGTAACAAGAAAAAATAGGTTTCCCTTAAAGTTAAGGAAACAAGTTACTTTGAAAAGGTATAAATACACTTCAAGAAGCCTTTCATTCTTACACACACAAATTTATTGAATATATTCTATGTGATCACACTTAATCTATTTGGAGAATATGAGGTAGCAAGTTTGAGGAAGTGAAGGAAGTATGAAGGACAAAATTTTAGGATTTCATAGGAGAGTGAGGATTTTTGAGAAACCATATTTTGGCTGACCCCCGTGGGTTAGAATACTGGTGTCCTGTAAGGCACCCGCATGGGTTGTATGACCCTCGTCTCGTGAGGCCCCACTAGTTGACTGGTCTTAGTCCCGCGAGGAAAAGACAAATTTGAGGAGGATGCTAGTACTAGGTTGATGAGGCTAAAGAAGATTTGTAGGTCTATAACATAGTGCATCAGATCAACTACAGGTTTTAAGGTATGCCTATATGCATGTACTGAGGGTTACATGTTGGTGATGTTATATGGTGCATTCTTGAGGTATGTATTTGGTATCTTTTTTATACATTGGCACATGTTATGTGCATGGTGTGATGCATATTTATGGTACATGTATGAGGTACATTTCTTGGTGATATTGATGCATGTTTGAGGCACTTGTTGATGAGGTTATGGCACATGTTTGAGGTACATGCATTCTGAGTTTTGGTATATGCCTTGAGGAACATCTTGGATACTTGGCATATGGTTTGTTGTATGGTATATGCTTAAGGAAGATCATGATTGATATGTAACACATTTGAGGTATATGCATTGGATGTTGTGGTACATGCTTGAGGCATGTCTTGGTGGTGTTGGTACATGTTGAGAAACATCTTGGTGATGTCATGGTACATTGATTAGAGACATATATTGGCTATCTTGGTATCTAGTTTGGTATATGTCATGATGATGTCATCACATGCTTGAGGCACTTCATTGATGATATCTTATTGTATATGGTGTATGGCATGATTGAGACATATCATGAGTCATATGGTATATGGATGAGGCACATTTCATGGTACATGGTTTTGATATATGATTGAGGTATATGATTGGGTTCTCATCATTGATGTTTTGGTACCTACAATTGGCATATCTTATGGTACATATTGGTGATGTTATGCTTCATGAATTGATGACGATATGGTAAATTGATAGAGGAACTTCTTGGTGATTTTGGTACATGTTATGGTACATGTTTGGCACATGGTTGATGCATGATATCATACAAGTTGTGGTACATGGTTGATGTACATGGTATGGAAATCACATGAAGTGTGATGAACAACATGACAATAGTTGTACTAAAAGGGTATTTTTTCATAATACACCTTAGTTCTATTACATGGTTGATGTACATGGTATGGTGATGGTTTTGGTGTCCATGTGAGTGGATCTGGTTATATTTGATTGATGATGATATATCAATGACAGTGACAGTGACAATGACGGTGACAGGGGCAGTGATAAGTTGGATGATTAGTTAATCATCAGGTACATATTGATGTGATAGAGTGACAGTGATTGGTTGATGTGACAATGATAGGTTGATATGATAGTTATAGTGATAGTGATAGATTGGTTGATGACAGTGGCAGTTATAGGTTGATCAGTGGTAGTGGCAGGTTGAGTCTACACTTATATTTCATGGTGGCAGGACGAGGCAAGGAAAGGGGGTTTTAGCCTCCTTTCGATTGGTGTTAGAGAACTCTGTGAATTTGATCTTCCTTCATGTTGGAGCTTGTAAATCAGGGGGTTGTAGTCGCCTTCTAGTTGGAGATAGAGAATAAAGGGAGTTGGATATTCCTTCAAGTTGGAGCCTCCTTCCAGTTGTAGTTGGAGAATTCAGGGAATTGTAGCTTCCTTCAGGTTGGAGGCTATAAATAGGTGGTTGGAGCCTCCTTCCAGTTAGTGTTGGATAATTTGGAAGTAGGTGTTGCCTATGAATGTATTATTGATATATATAATAAATCATTCCATGGTTTTCTCCCATTTGGTTTGAATCCAAATCAATTCTAGTGTACTGTGTATCTGTGGTTTTTTATTATGCACTAATGAATGATATTGTTTATGATGCAATGATATACTGGATTCATAAGCGATAAAAAATTGAATACTATTGATAAAATTGAAGTTTATATATATATTGTGATTGAAAGTGGAAAAAAGTGATCATACCGATTCACCCCCCCTATCAGTGTTTAAACAATTGGTATTAGAGAAGGTCCTTCAAAAAAACAATTTAACCACTGGAAGGAAGCTCATGAAGTATGCTAAGATTGGAGTACCATAGTTTGATGGGAAGAACTATGCCTTCTGGAGTAGAAGAATGGAAACATATATACAAGCATAGGGATTTGATGTTTGGCAAGAAGTAGTAGATGAATACACAACACCTACCACTCCTCCAACAAATAGAGATGGGAATATACTAAGTGAAAATAATTCAAAGGCTACAAATGTGATTTTGAATGGTCTAGATCACTCAATATATGTCAAAGTTATACACTGTGATTCTACAAAGGATATTTGGGACAAACTTCATAATATCTAAGAAGGAGATGCCAAAGTCAAAGGGGCCAAGCTTCAAACTTATAGAGGTCAATTTGAACAACTGAAAATGAAGGAAAATAAAAATATTGTAGCCTACTTTCTACGAGTTGATGAAATAGTAAGTGTTATTAAAGGGTTCGGAAGAAAGTTAAAGAACCAACCATTATCTAGAAGATATTAAGGTCTCTTCCAATGAGATTTGATCCTAAGACTTCAACAATAGAAGAAAGAGAATATATGGGTATGATAAGCATGGAAAAGCTACATGAAATATTTACATCTTATGAAATGAGAACAGAACAGGAAAATCCATTCAAGAAAGAAGCATCTTTCAAAGCATCCAAGAAGACAAAGAAAAAGAAAAAGACCAAGTCAATTACAAATTGCAACTGCAGCGATGATTCAAACAAATATGAATAAGTATACAACTTCGTAAGGAAGTTGAAGAGAGGAATTGAGAAGTACAAATGTATGCTTCCATTAAAATGTTTTGATTGTGGTAAAACTAGTCATTTTGAAAATAAGTGTCCTTGTGAAAAAAAGTCAAATAGTAATGAAGAAGAATATCCCAAGAAAGAAAAGAAATATCAAAAGGGAAATAGAGAAGGAGATAAAAGGAAAGTATTCAGGAAAAACATTTACTCAATAAAAGACAGTTCCTCATTTAATGAAGATGTTGAAAGTGATAGTGACTCAGTTAGAGTACTCTTTATGGCTATAAAAACTAAGAAAAGAACACCTGAAAGCGATGAAATATAAGGTGAAGTGGATCTTGAGGCAGAATCAATCATTGATTTAACTGAGCTGAAGAAAGAAAGGAAGAAAAAAACCATTCAAAGAATAATTCATCTCTTTGAAAACCCAACTTGAAGAAGGAAAGAGAAAGGAAGAAGTAATGCAAATACAGATAATAAAGAAAGAAAAAGAGTGTGAGAAACTTGGAAAGGAAATCATGACATTGAGAGTTGAATTCAATAAGATCAGCAAGAACTCGAAGATTTCTCAAGTGTTAGAAACAATTCTCAACAGTCAAAGGCCATACAGTGAAAAATATGGACTAGGATACAAGAATTTTCATTTTGAGGAAGTTCAAGCTCTAGGACGAAAGAAACAAAACAAAAAAGTTATGCAGAAATTCTCAAAGGAAGGAATCATGGTCATAAAGAGTTAGAGATGAATGAATACATAAGATCTTCTTCATTCATGCAGCATGGAAACTTCAATCATTGTGAAGGAAACAACCAGAGAGAATATTGTGATAAGCCAAGGTAGTAATTTGGAAGGACTACACCATAAAGAATAGTATTCACTCCTAGGTATCAAAATTTATTTTTGGGTCATTGTTTTACCTATACTAACTTTGGACATAAAGCTATAGATTGCAAAGCATATGGAAGAAATGAAACAATAGATGGTTATGTGGCTCTCACCAATATTGAATACTACAAATTCCACAATTATGGTCACATAGATTGAAATTATAGAAGCATGATAGAGCCTCCCATGAAAGAAAACATTGATGTCAAATACAGGAAGGTTTGGAGAAGAAATGAAAAACAAGAAGAGCAAGTGAATGAAAACCAGGTCCCAGAGATCATACTCACAATATTTGCAACAACTCAAGATCATGATGAACCAATGGGAAAAGAGGAAGATGTAAGAATCCAGGAAGAGGATGAAGAGGAAGATGTTGGAATTCAAGAAGAAAATTAAAAGAATCTCAGAATTCAGAAAGAGGATGAAAAAGAAAATGATGAATCCACAAATGAGGAGGAATATTACTCCACATCAAAGTGGATATTTTTCTGAGCCACTTGGCTTGGAGACTCCCAGTAAATATGAATGTTGAAGAGGGGGAGTCTAAGCAAAAAATACACAGATTCGAGAACTATCTTTCAAGTAGTTTAAAGTGTTTGTATATTTTGGGAAAGAAGTTTCAGAGTGGTTTGATTAGAGACGTACAAAATGTCTTGTGACAATTTGATTGTTTGAGTATCAGGTTTCAGAAAACATTCCCATGCAAGTATCAACTGACAGATACAAAGAATATCATTAGTACACTTTCCAAGTAGAGATTCATGCTTGTATAGAGTATTCAAGGCATCTATTAAAACATGGATGTATTCAGTAGATATTATTGCAAGCATGTAGAGTTTGATTTACGGATTGAATAAACAACTTGAAAAGCAGGAATATGTAGTGATCAGTTGCAGAAAATTTGAAAACATATTCATAATGATAAAGTGACAAATGGGTAAACATTGTATGCAGTTGAGTAATAGAGTCATCAATAGTTTTATGACATATGGACAGAGTTGGATCTTTGGCAGGTCTAGTAGAGAGTACAAAAGACATGAGTCAGAGTAGATGCATAACAGTGGATGAAAGCAAATTGGCAGGTAGTCACAAGAAGGAAGGTAGTGAAAGGCATAGTAGAAAGAGGGAAGAGAAACAATCAGCAAAAAAAATATTGATAGAGGAAAGTATGGTCATTAATTTGAAATTGAAAAGCCATGAAGAATTGAAGTCAAGTAACCTTGAATGCTTTATATATATATTAATGAATTACAAGAGGAAGCACCAATGGAAAAACAACCCTGTAAGAGAGGAACACAAGTATATATAGGAAGCCCCACATTGATCTACATGACATATTGTAGAGAATTCAAGGGGAGAGAAATCGTCAGAGAAAGAGATCCGAAAAGAAAGATCATAATCATGAAGACAGAGGGAGACATACGAACAAGGGGAGTTACCCTTTTGCCTATGATGTCAAAGAGGAAGAAAGAGAAAGATCATAAGAGAAATATAAGAAGCTTCAAGATAGGGGGAGTAGCCCCAAAGAGAGTTACCCTTTTCCATTGATGTCAAAGGGGGAGAGAAACACGAGGAGAGAAATATCAAGAGAATTGGTCACAGGTGGAATATGAGTGTTTCCATCAATGTGTAGTATACCTAGGGAGGTAATATGGTGTACCTAGGGAGGTACCCAATGGGAATGTGGTTATGTATTATTAGCGGAATTCATTTAATATATGAGAATGTGGTCATTCAATGTATGGTGGGCTAGGTCATCTATATTAATAAAGGCCCACTATGGTAGTTAGATGTAATAAATGTGAGAAATCTCTCTATAAGGTTCCTAGGAGATAGAGAGAGTTATATAAAGAATTGTAAGCAATGTAATGAAGCATAGTGAATATTATTGTCATTCTACAAGAAAGTATTGCTTGAGGAGTGCATTCCTTCCATAAGGAATAATATATGGTATTACCCTATGTTGGAAGCAGGCCAAAGAAGAAAGAAAGGCTCTTTTGGGAAGGAAGAAATGCACGAGGAAAGTGATAGTTGGAAGGAAGAGCATCACATGCACATGCATGAAATACCTAACAACATTAGGGTTAGAGTTTTTGTAATACACTGTAATGGTTGGTGAGCCAGAAACATGTAAATATAGATACCTAGGTCTCATAGAAGAAGAAGCTAGAACGAGAAATGAGAGCTAGAGGGAGGATATAGAGAGTCTAGAGGAAGAGTCATGTTTTGATAAATAGTTGTGATATTTTGCTATACGACCTAATTTTGTAAGCGGTTGATATGGGGAGGAGTAAGGAGGGTGGATCTTGAGGGTTAGATCACAGGCTGAGGAGCCTAGTGCAATCTAGTCTGCCTCATAATATATTTCGACCTGACTGGGAGGAGTTGTAAAGCATGCGATGTTGAATTTTTGGAACTTCTATAATAAAAGAGCTTAAGAGCTAGATCTTTGTGGACGTATCCTAGGAGGGGGTGAACCATGGTAAAATCTATGGTATGTTATTGAATGCATGTGTTTCCTTATTGTTTCTAAGTACATATTAGTATGATGAGTGTATGAGTTTATTATATTCCATGCATAATTGTGAAGGATAGTTTATTACTTTAATAAGTTAAATAGAGCTCTCAGCACACACTTCTCATATATCCACTCAATCCTGGACTGCAAACACTTGAGTATTGCAGTCACCCATTAAGACTATCTTGGGTGAGACTATGTAGTGCACTCTGTGCATTGCGTTGCCTTCTGGTTTATCAAGAGGGTTGATAGTTTTAGAGGCTTTGTTGGAACCCTAGTAGACATGAACCCTAGGTCAATCAAGTTAAAGGTATAAACTCAAATGTATAAATTATGTGGTCGTCGGTTGGAATAGTATAGGATTGCATAGGTAGGATCTGTAGAAAATTTGTAAGATTTTTGGATGGCGGGCCAAGGGAATACTGAATCAGACGATGAGAAAAACGCATAGATAGAAAGGGATGTTGAGACCATGGAATGCCACAAAAGAAGAGATTGAAAGTTGGTTGAAGACAAAAGAGCGGGAATTTGCACAAAAATATAACAGAGACCCTAGAGTAACGCCACACAAATATCTTGAGAAATACGTCTTTACTGATCTGCATGAAGTATTTTTTTGTGATTTTCCACACTTATAAAAGGACTAGATATTGAGGTTGAAGGATAACCATGCAACAAACCAGATCCAACAGTTAGAATGGACCTCGATTCAGATTGAGTAGTTACAACAGGTGAACAACAAATTCACCGGCGTAGTAAATTTTTGGCTCGACAGTATTGTAGCAGGATTTATAACAGAATTTGTAGTAGATACAGTGAAGTCATACAGCACAGCAGAGCAAGCATTTCTACGCGGGCCTCGAGGAAGGTATATTTAATTGCTGTATACTTCTATTAAGATACTACTATATAACAACGGTGTAATGACAATCGAATCAGACAACTAAACTTCCCTGCATGCATGGGGGAAGGGGGGAAGCACTGACATGAAGAGGAGAAATGGAAGGAGGAGTGGATAAAGGAAAGAAGGAGGAACCCTTGGACCCAATCATTATGAACGATGACCAGATCAATCAGATCGTGGCGATAGCTAGAAAGACGCGCAGTGGAGTACCCCACCAATACAAGGTGAACACCAAAAAGAGAGCAATAGCCACAAGGGAAGGCTTGGAAAGTGATGAAGAAGAGGCAGAGGATCTCCGGGTTGTGGAGCAGATTGAGGAAATCACGCGTGCAATATATGAGAGGAAGAAAAGAGGTCCAAGAGCAGGGAGAGAAGGTAGAAATCCTATCCATATTAATGTCAGTTTGGAACCCATAAACCCATGTGCAACTAATACACCAAAGAGAACACCACCATTTAGAAAACTGAATTCTGGGAGAAGAAAGATAGTCAGAAGCACATCTACATAAGGAACAACAACTGGATGAGCCACTTCAGGAAGCACTAGTCAAGTATCTACACCGCACGAAGGTAGTAGTTCAGCATTCAGGATGGCAGGATACGATCCCACCATCAGGTTACCATAATTCAAAGGAGAAGCGTCAAAGGACCCGAAAAAGCACTTGTTTATCTGAGAAAAGATTTGGGAAGAAAAACAGATCACAAATAAAGATACTAAACTTGCACAACTAGCGATTACATTAAGGGATCACACATTGGATTGGTATATGAGTTTAGCTACAAACAGTCCACCAAGGACAACCATAAAAATTGTGGACATCAAGAAATTGTTGATAAATGAGTTTCATAAGCCAATTTCAAAGGATCGGTACAAGAATGAGATGAAAGAAATTAGATAGAAACCAAGAGAATTTGTATGGGAGATTGACCAGATATTTAAGCGGTTGAAAGGAAAGTTGGAATATCTCATGACTGATATGGAGCACAATCATTTGTTCATCAATTCACTGCTACCACACTTAAAATACCCATTGCGACAACAAAAGTTTCAGACATGGGAAGAGGCTCTGCAGGAAGCCTTGCAACTGGAAGAAAACCGATATCAACAAACGGATCCAGCCATCAAAGAGTTGAAGGAGGATTTGAATAACTTAACGTTCCAGCTAAACCAGAACAAAAGTAAGGACAAACGAGAAGTTGTTTTGTGTACCACATGCAGGACGGAAGGACACCACAAGAACGAATGTCCAACATTCGCGTAGTACATGGTTGTAGGGATGCCAAATCCATTACCAACAGGAGGACTATGGTGTGAAATCTATAATAAATCAGGCCACGATCCATATCACTACCCAATGATGCATAAGTACCATATAGTCCCAAAGAGTTCATATTGCAACTTTTGCAAGTCAGTGGGACATGATGATAAAGATTGTAGAACTATGGATTTGATGCGAGAGAGGACATTAGATGCATACAGGGTGCAAGCATAAATGACAACTAGGAAAGTCGCACCACATTTTAACCAAGTTCTAGCCCCATACAATATTCTGTAGTAGCAGTATAATACTATGCAACAACCATATAATGCTTCGCATCCATAGTACAAAACAACACAACCTCAGTACAATACAGCACAGTATAATCAGACACCTCCATATAACACGTTGAGAGGAGATAGAGCTGGMTACAGAGGTGGAGGATGAGCAAGAGGAGGTTTTGAAAGAGGTAGAGGACTAGTGGTATGTCACAACTATCAACAACTGGGACATTATGCAAGAGAATGTCCACTTCCACCAACGACTTGTATGTATTGTTGTGCATTGGATCATGACACGGAAGAATGCCATGCGTTACTTGGGAAGATCCAAGAAAAGAGAAATCAGAAAAACCAGACCGTTCAATGGATTTCAGCGGAAGAAAGGGATGAAGGATGAAACATCAACATAGTTATGTGTAGAGGATCTAAAACAGGGAACGACACAGCCCGACAAGAGCCAGTACAACACCAGTGGGTGAAGAAGAATGTCGAACCAAGGAGAAAGTTTGACGCATACAAAAAGAAGGAAACATTTAAGCAAGCCAGGCAAGAATTCTTGAAGCAAGACACTGTGTCGACTTCAATTGCACAATAGAGCAAGGAAGCGCCAAAGTATGAGATGCCTCCATTGTTGGACCATACCAAAGAAATGCAGTCCATAGGACAAGTAAGCACAATCAAAGGATTTTTGCAGTCATGTGTAAAACTATTGAATGACCCATCCTCTGTCAAAATATTGAAAAATATATTATAAAGATGTAGCATAGAGACAGAAGGAAAACTAGAACAAAAAACAGTCAATCACCTACATACAAGGAGAAGAACATGTAGGGAGTTTCGGTTGAATGCCAACATCAAAGATTTCAACATGGGAGATATCATACTAGATCTAGGATCTGAAGTTAATGTATTACCCAAGAAAACATGGCAATGTATGGGAGAGCCCACATTAGGATATTCACCTATTCAGTTGAAACTGGAAAACCAACACAGAGTTTTGCCAATTGGTAGAATGAAAGGAGTGACAATAGATCTGGATGGAGTGCGCATCAAAGCAGACTTCAAAGTGATTGAAATAGTGGACGACACAACACCATATCCAACATTGCTTCGCTTGTATTAGGCATTTGATAACCAGGCCATAATCAACTTAAAGACACGAAAAATGACATTCGATTCAGGAGAATATAGGGTCATCGTGCCACTAGACCCATTAGAAGGGGAAAGGTTTGTAGAACCTACTTGCTTAGACTTAGAGGAAATCATCCAGTTGTACAGAACAACTGTGCATGATGAATATTACATAAACCCAACTGTAGATGGGATCCTCAGTTGGTGAAGCATTACTTCATTTGCAACAAACTCAGACACAGGTCTAGAAAACTGGAAACAAAGGCTACACGAAGTTTCCACAAGAAGATGTGCAGTAAGATGGGTAGGTACAGAGATAAGGGAACCACCCAGTTTCCATGGAGTAAATTATCTGGAAGTATTCTTGGAACAATACAAGAATGAAGTGTTAGAAAATCAGAGACTCTTAGCACTCGATATAGCACTCAAGGCCACATCTGCAATATGGTGGGGTGCACATAAAGAAACAATCAAAGATTGGTACCAATCCAAGCGGTTACTGCGCATAAGGTTTGGTGCAGAACAGAGAAGCAACCGATAGCAGAAGTATGATGGACAGGGGGCACCAGCAGAACACTTGGAGAAGTGCAAAGCGTTGTGGAAAATGACACCTCCAGAGGAATGGTCTCATCATTTTGTACATACCTTAGAAGGCATACCAGCAAATTGGTATACAGACGAGGAACTGCACAGAGGAACTGCAAGATGAATAGTATTGCAACAAAAATTTGCAGTCACTTTCTCATTCGAGCATGAGAACCCCAACATAGATGTGGAACTTAAGCAAATAAGAGGGTTCATATTCATTAAGGAATCAGAAGTCGAACGCATAACAGAGGAACAACAACGAAAAAGATAGACAATGAAAGAATTGTTTCCATGCTACCATGTGCAGGAAGAAGCACTAGATGAAGACAACCCACGTGATATTTAGATAGAGGAAGCAGAAGGCGAAAGAGAAGTGGAAGGTACACCTTTAGAATTATAAGTAATTGTTGTGTCGATATAGGTGAAGAAATTCAATATTGGGACAGTGGAGAATCCCAAAATGGCCAGCATTGGAGACTACTTGGATGAGCAAACAGTAGAAATCATAACAAAATTATTGCGCAAGTACAACAATATGTTCCCCACAACATTTACAGAAATGAAGGGCATAGAAGGAGAGCTAGGATAAATGAAGATACCACTCAGAGATGAAGCAAGACCAATCATACATCGACCATACATATTAGACCCGATGTATAAGCATAAATTCAAAGATGAGATTGACAGGATGCTCGAAACTGGAATCATATAACCTATGGAAGAATCAGAATGGATAAGCCCGATGGTAGTTCAGGAGAAAAAAAAAAGTGGGATAAGAATATGTGTCGACTTGAGGAAGTTGAATGATGCATGCCTACATGACCCGTTCCCTACACCTTTCACGGATGAAGTGTTGGAGAACGTAGGAGGACACGAAGTTTACTCATTCGTTAATGGATTCTCAGGCTACCACTAGATCAAGATAGCACAGGAAGACAAATACACGACCATGTTTGCTACAGAATGGGGATCCTACCAATACACAGTCATGTCGTTTGGACTGAATAACACACCAGCAATAGTTTCCAAAG
>ML778165.1:416336-436581 GCA_009831015.1 Picea engelmannii | reverse complement strand
GAGAGGAACCTACAAGTTTAGAGGACAACTTTCTGGATGCACATTTATTTTCAGTCTAGATTGTCGATGAATACTTTGCAGATATCATCTAGTATTTAAGTATGGGTACTGCGCCACAAGAATAAAACACTGTGCAAAATAAAAACATGGTAGTTCGAGCTGCAGACTATCAACTGATCGTAGGACACTTATACAAAATGGGTATAGATAGCATCTTGCGAAGATATGTGCTAGAACATGAAAAACCAATGGTTTTAGAAGAAGCCCATGAGGGAATAGTAGGAGGACATTACGCAGGCAAAGATAATCTGCATAAGGTATTGTGCACAAGCCTATGGTGGCCGACCATTCACAAAGAGTCAAAGGATTACTACCAGAGATGCTACGTCTGTCGGATGGTTGGTAAACCCAATAGAAGGGACGAGATGCCACTGCGACCATAGGTAAAATTGAAGGTATTTGACAAATGGGCAATGGATTTTGTGGGACCAACTAGCCCACCAACAAAGAGGACAAGAGCAAGGTACATTATCACCGTGACAGAATACCTGACAAGATGGGTGGAAGAAACACCAGTCAAATATTGTAGTGCAAAAACAACAACACACTTTCTATTTGAACAAGTAATCACTAGATTTGGTTGCCCAAGAAATTTGATGAGTGACCAAGGCACTCACTTCATTGACAACACTATTAAGGCTATGACTGAGGAAATTGAATTCCATCATTAAAAGAGTACACCATACCATCCAAAAGCAAACAGAATAGTAGAAGAATTTAACAAAATCTTGGACAACGCATTGACAAAGATCTGCAATGTCAACAGGGATGATTGGGACCTCAAAGTACCAGTTGTATTGTGGGAATACAGGACCACATGCAATAAATTGACAGGACACACGACATTCATATTGGTATATGGACAAGAAGCAATGGTGTCATTAGAATTTTTGGTACCCAGTCTGCGCGTAGCAGCGATTACACACATGACAGAACGAGGTGCAGTACAGGATAGGCTAAATCAACTAATTATCATGGAGGAAGATAGGATCCTAGCAGGGTTCCACCAACAAGTTCAGAAGGAAAGGGACAAATCTTGGCATGACAGACACATCAAGAAGAAAACTTTCAAGGAAGGAGACTTAGTGTTGATGTATGACAACAAATCCATTCAACATCCAGGAAAACTCAAAATACACTGGATAGGACCATACAAAGTAAAAACTATCACAGATGGGGGAGTTGTATAGTTGAAAGACTTAGGAGACACAGAACTCAGAGGGATTATCAATGGGAGCCGACTGAAGCCTTACAAGGACAGTCGACCACCCACAACTTGAAAGTCACCGTGTAGTAATAAAAAAAAAAAAGAAGGAGAAGGAGCACACACACTTAGGAATATGAGCTCGATGAAGACAAGGCCAACCGTCAGTTCAAAACAAAAAACAAGCGGGAATAGTGAAGACGGAAAAAAAAGTGTTAAGCGATGAAGGCTAGAAGAATTGAATGCCATAGATGACTGACGAGATGTTGCATTAATCGTGCCAACTAGAGACGCGATGGAAAGTAATGGTGAGTACGAAGGAATTGGAGGTTCATTGAATTTGAAATAAAGCTAACGTATTCAAAAAGCTTCACATAACGCCCATACAAAGAAAGGATGCAAGAACAAAAATCCTATTGTGAAATTGGAAGAGACGAAGAGTGATAGCACATACGAAGCACAAAGTGAAGTTTACAGAGGCCACTGAGCTCGACGGACATTTTATTAATACTGCCATGGCACCACCCAAACAAGCATAATATATCAAGACTGTAAGACAACCCAGAGTTAGTACAAGGGCAAAAAATCAATCGTAGGGAAGTGAACAACAGCCGCCAGAAGTCATCAATGTGGACAAAATCCCATCGTCAGATACATCACTGGGAAGCCCAACATTCATTGTAGAAGAAACCCAACAAACAACACCTACAGGCATGNCAAGGGCAAAAAATCAATCGTAGGGAAGTGAACAACAGCCGCCAGAAGTCATCAATGTGGACAAAATCCCATCGTCAGATACATCACTGGGAAGCCCAACATTCATTGTAGAAGAAACCCAACAAACAACACCTACAGGCATGGACATCAATAGGCCAGAAGAGGGGTAGGGCCGACAAAATGAGGATGCAAGAATTCAAGCGCAACCAGAAAACCCTGAAGAAGCTCCGATATTCAATGAGATGACTCCAAATCAGGCAGAAGTGGTTGAGCCAAATGAGTCACAGACAACTGTGTCAGAAAACCCACAGGAGGGAGCAGTGGAATATGTCACGAGCCGACCAGAACATTATGTCAAAGAACTATCAATGGATTCTGTAACCTTGAGTCAACCACCACCGTGAAAGGACAAGAAGCAGGTACCTAGGTCACCACGCAGACAACCCGCCACAAAAATTGTTTTTCCGCATATACTAGAAGGGGTACGGGTGAAAGCAGATTTGCTATGTTTTATCGAGAAGTTAAAATACTCAGACCATGATGTAACTGACATGGACAAGTTCTCGGAGTTCGTGAAGCAAGTCTATTACAGACTATGGGTGTAGATCCATTTGGGGATCCAATTCATAAACTACTCTAGTGGGCAACAGGATTAGTGAAAACTGGGATTTTAGGTATGTTGGAACTACCACACTTTGGCAGAGGACAGTATGCAAAAAGTTGCGTCAAGCAATTGATCACTATCACACATGGAGGATATTTGTGGTTGGGCAAGCTCATCTCAATAGATGTAGATCTCATTGTGCACATCATAGGGCTGCCATCACGAGGCATGGATCATGCATAGTTTCTTGAGGAAAAAACAAAGGAGAAAGCACTCGCTGAGGAGATGAAAAATAAATACGACACTGAAAGGGGGACACACATAATCATTATTAAATGGATCAGTGACAGTGCGACAAGAATGGTCATGAAAATCATGGTTTGAAAGCTTCTTAGAAAATGCTGCAAGGAGGAAGTTTCAGCCAGGGTTGTCGCAGCTGCAGCATAGTGTGTCGAGGGCACCATGATCAGCTGGGTCCCTTATCTTTTGAATCTATTTCTAGAGGACTGCAAGGATGCATAGGCTCTGGGGACATAATTTCATTATTCATGGTTGATCATGATGATAGCCATTATGGGATGGAAGGAACCGAACTATGTATTTTTTTCCACCAGACCCAAACCCAATCATGGAGAAAGATATTTATCACTTGGCATCGCTTCGAATTCCAGGAACAGAAAGATGAACGCAACTATATTCGAAGGATATATTTGTGATCTATAGGAGACCATTTCCAACATGTGGAGGATAACACTGTAGGATATTGCATACTATCATGGCATAGCTAACTTCAAGTCCACTCGACATGTGATGTGGATCCAGGCGTGGAAGGACCCCAATAAACAATGGCTACAAATGTGCTATTGCATCATGGAGGGGGACATAGAAATGGTCATCAAGGATTGGGAGGACGAATGGAGTATTCCATTATTCACTCGAGACATACCTATAGGGGTATAAGAGGAGGAGGCAAGGCAGGAACATACACATACTGAGGAGGCAGGGAAAGAACAAGCACAACCCCAGGAAGTCACAATGCCCAAGAAACCAAGGACTGAACAGAAAAAACCAAAGCAAAAGAAAGGGGGGACATCAAAGACAGGAGTCCAAACAGGGAAGAAGAACAATACTCAGGCAGCCCGAGTATAGTAGAAACAGATCGAGGCAGCGCAGGGGATTACACCAAGTCCTACTCTGCAAGAACCAGGACTGACTAAGTGTCCAATTACTCAGACAGGGGGTGTGCACAAGAAGATGAAGGTGCATAGAACACCTCTAGAATACACGATCATGGAGGATGATGCAGAAATGATAGGCCAATTGGTCTAGGATCGCACATTTGAGGATTTTTAGAATGCTACACGTCAAAGGGACAGAATTGAAGAAGAGTTAGCAGACATGTGACAGCTCCTCAGGCAGATCGGGGAAGTGCAGGGAATCAACAACAGCATAGAAATGGAACCATCAACGTCACAAACAGGTGGAGAACATGAAGCAAGCGAGCGAGATACAGTCCATACAATACCACAGGTGAGTGAAACATTTCACGTTACACCCAACATGTTGCACATGGACGATATCGTGGGGTAGACACCCCTAAAGGATTTGACGCAATTGCAGTTGGTATTGTCGTGGATAACCACCAAGGCCCTATATAAATTGTAGGTTAGCATTACACAGGAGGTACAATCTCGTGCACACACAGACACAGTTGAACTGTAGCAAGTAAAAGATAAACGAGACGAGATGGAATTGATATTTGAGCAGTCCAAGCTCAAGACCAAAAAGGAGAGGGAACGTGTGAAGGGATTGGAGTAGAAAGTGGTCGTAGCCTACGAAAATATCCCAAAGACCGTGCAAATGGATGAACTCATAGAAATAGAAAAGATTGATCAGATTATGTAGACAATCGATCAATACCAACAGGATATCGAGAATCTTTGCGAGTAGCTCACATCTACAACTCCACCGGAGGTAAGGGAGCAAAGGAAGTAGGAGGAAATAGAGTAGATATAGGAGATAGAATGATAGGTCTACGCAACAGATGACTTGTTCAACAAAGCAGTGTAGCTCTGGACGAAGCTGGAAGAGGATCAACAGGTCCAGCAATGGGACCAAGAAGAAGAAAGGAAAATCATAGCTATCCAAGACCTAAAGAAAAATCAGAAGACAATGTCAATCACGGAGCACGTCAAAGGGGCACAAGACACGAAGAAACTACAGGCAAAACTCATCACTGCGCAGACGTAGAAAAAGGAGCGCCAAGCTCAAATGGAATCACTCTAGGAGTGAGTAGTAGAGGTCATTGCACAGGAAGAGGAATCCAAGACATATATGACACAGACCCAGGCATAGTGTGCAAGGTTGATCAACGATGAGATTGTAGTACAGACATTGTATGCACTCAAGGAGAAGACCGCGTAGGCTCAAACACAAGCAACAAAGCTCAGGGGGAAGTTCCAAGCGATCACCAGGGAGATTGAAAAAGCACACAAAGGGTAGGTGGCTTGGGATGAGCCACATGTTAGTGTTTGGGGCATGTTGGAAACAGGCCAAAGTGGAAAGAAGGCTATTTTAGGAAGGAAGGCATGCACGAGGAAAGCGACAACTGGAAGGAAGAGCAGCACACGTGCATGCATGGAAGAGCTAACGACCTTAGGGTTAGTGTTTTTGTAATACACTATAATGGCTGGTGAGCCAGAAATGTATAAATATAGATACCTAGGTCTCATAGAAGAAGAAACTAGAACGAGAAATGAGAGCTAGAGGACGGATATAGAGATTCTAGAGGAAGAGTCATGTTTTGATAACTAGTTGTGATATTTTTCTATACGACCTACTTTTGTAAGAGGTTAAGCTAGGGAGGAGTAAGGATGGTAGATATTGAGGGTTAGATCACAGGCTGAGGAGCCTAGTGCGATCTAGTTCGCCTCATAATAGATTTCGACCCGACTGGGAGGAGTTGTAAAGCGCGCGGCGCTGAAGTTTTGGAACCGCTATAATAAAATAGCTTAATATCTAGATCTTTGTGGACGTATCCCAGGAGGGGGTGAACCACGGTAAACCCCATGTTATGTGATTGAAATGCATGTGTTTCCTTACTGTTTCTAAGTAGATATTATTATGTTGAATGTATGAGTTGATTATATTCCATGCATAATCGTGAAGGATAGTTTATTACTTTAATAAGTTAAATAGAGCTCTCAACACACACTTCTCAAATATCCACTCTGTTATCACCAATTCTTTTCACGGGCAAAAGGGTATCCAGGTCCACAATTTGCACAAGAAGATCCCAAGCGCAACACACAGAAAAACTCAGCACTCGAGCAACTCAGTCTAGTGACACAGATCAAGTTAGTGGGCAAAGATTGGTTTTAGCGGTGAGGATCTATCATCGAGGTAGATTGACGGTCATCAGGTAAACCAAGGCCGTGGAGTTGTCCAAGGTTTAGTTCCAGGGCTCGTCCCTTATGGTAAAAGTCACGATTTAATTTGCGTTATCTGATCCAGGCGGGGGACAAGTGGCAGTCGATTGTACGATCCCGAGAGTCGGCATTTCAAGGTTTCTGTTAGCAAGCGCACCCACAGCCTTACGCCCCGAAATGCGAAGCCCCAGGAGCCTGGCCCATGGTCGTATTGAAAGGAGTGGGCCAATGAAGACGAGGGGCACATGGCCATGGCAGACCCACATTGAAGTGATAGCCATGCCAATCTAGGTTGTTCAAGCAATAAACGTGTGGCGTGTTATTACGTCTCGTCGCGATTTCGTCTATCGCGATTCTACGACAGAGGGTCGCTCCTCCATTGCATTAGGAATCACCAAAATGTGAAATGCAAAAGAACCATTGGGTTGGGCCCACGGTCCTTGCGCCCGGTCACAAGGTAGAAGGGCTGGAAAGTGGGGGCTAATTGAGTTTAAGCACTCATTGAGTGACGAGCAATCGTGGTCGTCCGATGAAAGAAGATTTGGGCCATCGATCCCTGGGGACAGGTGGCAGTATTTGAGCACTTTGTAGGATCCGTTGTCAAGGATTTTGGAGGAAGAGGAATGAGAACTCCTGGTGGGAGAATCCCCGAAATGCTATAGAGGGTCATTTCGCGAGTTTGGGCACTGGGAAATTTGAAGACAGGGGGAGTAAAAATCCCTGAAAGAAGAAGTCCCAAAACACCTTGGGAGGTTATTTTTGGCCCATGGTCTTAGCCCGAGGTCAGGTGGAGCAGTAGAAAGAGCCGTGAAAAGGGTCGAAACGTCGGTTATCTACAGAGAAGGGGTCTCCATGTTCTCCAGGTTCCAAATCGTCTTGGCCTCCTCTGATCTCAATGGAGCAATTAATGGAGGTAGGTGTTGGTAGCTGAAGCTTCAGCTCAGCCATGAATCAAAAGCCATAAAGGACTAGCCGGAAGGTAGAGCCCAAGGTCGCCCTGTCATAAAATTTCTTGCGAAGCCCATGCCGAGTTAAGGTTGTGTCTGACAAAGGAGTTTTGGCCCAGTCTGACTGAGAAGACGTTGCGCCATGGAAACTCGAGCACACCTCTGTTGTTGATTACAAATTTTCTGAGTATATGTATGGGGTTTTTTCATTTTGTATCGGTCTTTGGTTGAGCAGAGCTCCCATTTTGTAATATGTTTTAACACCAGAGTTGTGCCTGGTTATGGAATCGATTTGAGACTTTCAGTTAATAGAAGTCATCTTATTTCCATCTCTCTGTAAACACTATGTTAAGACACTCAGAATTGGAGGATCCAGTCAAGGGTTGTGATGTTGTAGGATGATGTAGGTTTGATCACTGCAATGTTTTCACCAATTTTACTCAGTTTCCTATGTTGTATTTTTCCTTCTCGCACTAAATAGCTCGGAATTGGAGAATCCAGTCGAGTTGTTGCAATTGCACGGTGATGAAGGTTTGATCATCGCGCTATTGAAATTATGTCCTTTGAAGACACATTTCAGTGTCTGAAACCTGGGCTCGAAAGCATCATCGGGCCTAAGTTTATCTTCTTCAAGCTCCTGGAAGGTCGGATGCCCATAGCAGTCTTGTTCTCATTTTCCCACCAAGTCTTCCCTCTGTTCGCCTTAAAACTCAACTCACTGACTGAAATTAATATGGCCCTCACTTCCCTATGCATTTCTGGTCCGGTTTTGTGTTGTAACATCATTCTAGTGTTGAGTTTTGTCCACTGACCACCACCATTTAAACCAACCTATGACATATAAACTGATGGGTATTAGGCTTACCTCTGTCGCAATCTAGTGGTGACTTATGACGCTAACACACTCAATCCTGGACTGCAAACACTTGAGTATTGCAGTCACCCATTAAGACTATCTTAGGTGAGACTGCGCAGTGCACTTTGTGCGTTGTGTTGCCTTTTGGTTTATCAGGAGGGTCGATAGTTTTAGAGGCTTTGTTGGAACCCCAATAGACATGAACCCTAGTTCAATCAAGTTAAAGGTATAAAATCAGACATATAAATTATTACCAACACCCTACCTCAAGGGTTTTGTCTACATTCTTGTGTTTAGTGTTTTGGTGAATGGTTTGATGTTTATTATTGGTTTATTGCTTAAGTGTATTTGCAGACTATTCAGGTACTTAACAATTGGTATCATAGCAATTTCCTTGGCCAAGGAAAGTGCTATGATACCAATTGTTAAGTACATGAATAGTCTACAAATATACTTCAACAATAAACCAATAATAAACACCAAACCATTCACCAAAACATTGAACACAAGAATGTAGACAAAACCCTTGATGTAGGGTAACACCGTATATTATTCCTTATGGAAGGAATGCACTCCTCAAGCAATAATTTCTTGTACAATGACAATAATCTTCACTATGCTTCGTTACATTGCTTACACTTATTTATATATCTCTCTCTATCTCCCAGGAACCTTCTAGAGAGATTTCTCACATTTATTACATCTAACTACCATAGTGTGCCTTTATTAATATAGTGGACCTAGTCCACCTTACATTGAATGACCACATTCTCATATATTAAATGACTTCCACTAATAATACATAACCATATTCCCATTAGGTACCTCCCTAGGTACCCCATATTACCTCCCTAGGTATAATACAAAGAAGCTCACTACAGAGTTTGAGATCAAAGACCTAGGGATAATGCATTATTTATTAGGTCTTGAAGTTTGGCAGAGCCCAGAGAAGATATTCCTTAACCAAGGGAAGTATGCAGTTGAAATAATGAAGAGATTTGACATGTTGGAATGTAAATCCATGAACACACCCATGGAAACAAACTTGAAGCTCCTGGTTGATACTTCATCATATTTGGTTGATGTTACTCTGTACAGAAAAATTATTGGTTCATTGATGTATTTGATGAATACTAGGCTAGATATATGATTTTTTGTGAACACCTTGAGTCAGTATCTGGTGGAGCCCATACGTGTTCACCTTGTAGTTGCAAAGCATGTGATGAGATACCTTAAGGGTATGTTGGATTATGGTCTCTATTATACTAGAGATCATGACTTCATATTGTGTGGTTATACTGATTTAGATTGGGCTGGAAGTGTCTCATATAGAAAGAGCACTTCATGATGTTGTTTCAGTTTGGGGTCATGCATGACTTCATGAAAAAACAGGGAGCAATCTAGTATTTCTCTCAGCATGGAAGAAGCAAAATACATTGCAGCATGTTCCTTCAGTTGTGAAGACATATGGCTTCGAAATTTTTTGACATGTCTATTCGATTTGGAGATGGAAACCATTGTGATTCTATGTGATAACCAGAGTTGTATAAAAATGATGGAGAACCCAGTGTTCCATGATAAGTCGAAGCACATAGAGATCCAATATCACTACATTTGTGATGTGGTTTAGAGAGGAGTTGTAAATCTCCAATATGTTGGCACAGATGAGCAGGTTGCATATGTGTTGACCAAGACTTTGTCTCGTGTGAAGTTTGAGTACTTCCAAGACAAGCTTGGTGTTGTCCGAAAAGGACCTCCCTCGAAAGGGGGAGTGATGTTGATGATACTATGGTATCTTGACCAACAATGGGTAGCTCCGTTAGGATTTTATATCCTAGGGGATTGATCATCCCTGGAAAAATGCTAAAGGTCTGGTAAGGATGGTATGTCAGAGTACCTGTGCATGTATATGTCAGTTGTGGTTAGTAGTGGTACCTCCATTAGAATTTTATATCCTAGGGAATATTTTGATTCCTAGGTAGATCTCGAAGGTTTGTTAAGGACGGTCTGTCAAAGTACCACGTGGTATCTTGTTAGGATTTTATATCCTAGGGAATATTATGATTCTTGGGAAGATCCTGAAGGTACGGTAAGGATGGTCTGTCAGAGTACCACAAAATGTTGTTGTTGCACCTGCCTCATTCTATTGTCATATGTTGATGATGTTGTTGATTCATCCTCATGTTGTTGATGATGTTGATTCAACCTCATGTTGTTGGTGATGTTGATTCATCCTCGTCCTATTGATGATGTTGTACCATCCTCGTGTTGTTGATGATGTTGTACCAGCATCGTGTTGGTGATATTGTTTTTCTAGCTTCATGTTTTTCTTTCAGTGAAATAACCTAATAATAACATTAAAACATAACAAATTTGAGGATACACCTATCATGAAACTGAATAATGGAACTTGATTCTACTTTTGATACAGGTTCAAATGGATAAAAACTATAAATAACTTTTCCTTTGAATTCAACAAATAACTAGCATTAAAATCAACTCCCATGTATCTCTTAAAAAATGTTTTGAGAAACGGGCCAAGTGGTTGTTAGAGAATACATTTATCTTCAACAATATTTGTCGGTGTTCTAAATTATGATGACACAAAGTCACATTTTTCATCTTTTGAGCAATCAAAAGTTTAGGAAAATATCCATTTGTTGTTAATTATTCTTTCATTGTTTAGGCTCTTACTTTTCATTGCAAGTTATATTAGGAAAAACACTAACATTTATCCTTGCACCCTTCTTACCTGTATTGCAGGAACAAGGTGTGTTGAGACCAAAAAATACTTTTGTGCCTCCATTTGAACTTGTTTGCAATATATGTAGGCAACAACTTTCCCAAAACTCATCTCATTGCACAATTTTCAAATAGATCCATGCAAGTATGAACAGATTGTCCAATGAATCTTAGAGGAAAAATATGGGATAATGGAATGCATATTTCAAAATCCAATCCTCCATGAATGCTTTATAGGGTTTATGGATGTCTCTTTTAAACACGACACACATAGCATTTCATTGACAATGTTCCAAGTATGTAAGTAGTCTAGAAAAGGTTTGTTTGAACTAACATTAGACAATGTGTTTACATAAATGAAAAAAAAAATAATCACGCGATGTTATTTATAAACTAATTGGTATTTTCTAATATTGAAATTATGCAAACAACAACCATGCAAAGAAAAAAAAAATTGAAACATGTGTTAAGATTCACTTGTAATCTTGTTGTTTGAAAAACCTTGAAAACAAAATACAATGTATTTTTTTTTTGTTTTTGGGCCTAAACTTTTATGGTGTTTGCGATAGATTATTTAAATGAGGCTTCCTTGCAATTATCCCTCTTAGCTATATGAATACCTAGATAATTGTTCCTAATGGAACAATAAAAATATGAATTGGATCTATTTGGAAACAATAATCATATTTTGCACAAATTTAGTTATGTTTGTTTAGTGGACAATTTTGTTCATGTTGCTTTTTTTTTACCATGCAAAGTTCTCTAAGCTATGTGATAATTGTGATCTTATGATCCAAAATTTTATTGCTTTCATTCTATAGAGTCTTCTACATGTGATGCTCATTTTGTTATTGAGAAATTTTTTCAATGTGATAAAATCTCTCTAGAATTCTTCTACCCATCTTGGTCACATTTATCATTATGAGCTTCATTTTAGTGTCATAGAGACAAACAAAAAACATATGTTGGATCTATTTCCTTTGCTCACCATGTTTTCTATAATGGGAATTAGTTTTATGTCTTTATTGTAAACATATACGATAGCCTCAAATATTCTATGTCTTGTAGAGACACCCTAGTTGAATTCTCTATCAATTTCCTTGTTCGATCTTCAAACCCTCTGTTGCTTTGGTTGTATATACTAGTTGAGGCCATTGCATATGTATGAACCAAGATTCCTATGTTTCTTTCTTATAAAGAAACCAAGTATATAATTCTATCATTTAGGGATTTCTTTCCTTCTCCTTCTCTTGTCTTAGCACTTTTTTTTCTTTGTGAAATTCATATCCTAAGGAAAGCCATTGAGCACTTCCCCTCATTCTGAAGATGGTACTTAGGGAAAACCTAATTCCACAAAATCTCGACACTTTGTCAACACAATGATCAAGTCCATTACAACAATATACTCATTAAGAGCTTAATATATCACTTGTGGGAGTAGAACTTGGGTGGGGAGGATAGCACTCCTCACATTCCCCTACGATAGACCCCATTGAATCTTGTCTTAGCACTTATAGAGCAATGGAATAGTTCATTCTCCAAATTTAGTTTTGTATTCATATAAATAAAATGCACTTAGAATACATTCCATTAGAATAATAAGTAATGGATTGACTCGTTGTAAACGTGCTTTCTAATTAAACATTGGCTTCTAGTTCAATATTACTCTCATATTCTCATCTTTGACACATGATGAGTCTTGAATTGTTAATTAGTTGTCTTTTCCTTCAAACTTCATTGAAAATATTCCACTAGCTTGCTACCCATTCATGTTAATAATTTGAGTGTTCACTTCAATGAAACATACATTGTGCAAATATTTAATTTGTGTTTCCTTGTAGAGGAAAATTTTGTGTTCACTACAATTTGACTATATTGAATACTTGTAATATTCCATTACTTTTAGATATTGACATGATCCTATTTTGATTGAAGATAGTTTTTAATTTCATTAATGATTATTTACACAACATATGGTTTGTTTCTTTTATGAATATTTAATTCCTTTGAATAATTATACTTTGTTGTTGTTTTGAATGAATACATGATTGTATTTTTATTCAAAATAGCTTTGAAATTGTAATAATGTTGGAATTCTACTTTGCTCAACAATGATATGCACAACAATACAAACCCTTAGGTTAATAAAGGAACAAGTATAATTGTGCTACCCTTCAATGAAATGGTTGCATCAAGTCGGTAAATCTTTTTTGTTGCTTGTAACCATTGATTATTTATATCTTTTGGTCTGAACAAATCTTTGTTTGACTATCGATTTTGTAATAATGTAAAATGTTGTTTCTTTTCACAATAAAAAGATTGGATTTAGCTTGGATGGTTGTGAGGAATGATAGTTATCCTTCCCACTCGGGTTCAATTCCCATAATGACATGAATAAAAGCTCATAATGAATATGTTGTAATGGCTTAGAGCCTATATGTATTGGAAAGATGCCTTTAATTCAAAATTGACTAAAGAATGGACTTCTTATTTTGCAAATTGTTTAATTTGTTAAGAGTTTTGAACTTTTACATTTAACATGGTTAGAAAAAAAATTCTTAAATATAAACTTTGTACTTTTACCTTAAGAGATAAATATCTCTACTAACAAGCCATAAATATCCCTCTAAATATTAACATAACTTAATCTCTTTCGCATTGAATTATAAAATAGACTTTTTGACACAACAAAGAGGCAAAGATTTCTCTCAAATGCCTTTACTAACTAGCCATAAATATCCCTCTAAATATTCATATAACCTAATCTATTTCACATTGAATCATAAAATAAGCTTTTTGATACAATAAAGAGGCAAAGATGAAAGCATGGCATAGCCAAAGTTGAAAAGACTTTTATAACAAGGTACATTGTTTTGAATACATTTAAAATTGACCATTTTTACAATTTAATCAATTCCATAAATTCAAGACATGTAATAGATGGTTGCACATTATCCATTTGATTTGAATACATTTATAATTGACCATTTTTACAATTTAGTCAGTTCCATAAATTCAAGACATGTGATAGATGGTTGCTCATTATCCATTTGATAGAACCTTTAAACGATAGGTAAAGCAAGTTGTAACCATAAAATATGGTTTAATTATTTCTGCTTATCATTTCAAAGTTCTAAACAAGTTTCAAATTGCTTTCTTTCCTCGTTACTTTTCCAACCTTCATTTCAAAGTTCTAAACAAGTTTCAAATTGTTTTCTTTCCTCGTTACTTTTCCAACATTCTTTAGGGATAATTCAAAGTTTTAAGAAAATTTCAAAACTTAAAAAAAAAAAATATGTAGAATCATCATTTTTTTCTCTTTTACATATATGATGAATTAAAATTTTAGGCAGAAAATATTCCAAAATGTTACATAACAAAAGTTTGAAAAAAATGAAAATGAGTGAAAGAATTATTATATTTATTTTAATATACTAGTTACGTATATTATTTTATGATTATTTTTCACATATATATTATTTTATAATAATTTTTCACACACATTAATATGAATTAAAATTTTAGATAGAAAACATTCTAAAATGTTAGATAATCAAAGTTTTTAAAAAAATGAAAATGAGTGAAAGAATTATGATATTTATTTTAATATACTAGTTACATATATTATTTTATAATTAATTTTCATATATATATATTATTTTATAATTATTTTTCACACATATTTTAAATAGTTCATTTTCATGTTTCAAAAGGGGTGTCATGAGTTTGGTATGACAATTTACATGGGCTTAATGGTTAAGAATATGTCACATGGTATGAACATTTTCATAGACTTTAGCAGTTACTAAACTATCCATTAAACATTGTAATCCTCAATTATTTCCACCTTAGGCCCGATTAAAACTTATTCTTAAGATTAGGGAAAACATTAAACCTAGTAACCCTCAATTATTCCCACCCTAGGCCCGATTAAAATGTATTCTCAACATCATGGAAAAACTCAAATGGCCTCCTTCAATGAAGAATCCCACACATTGAACTTTCACCAAGGTTTGTATGAGGGAGGAGATTTGATCTTTAACTAAAACACCCTCGACTAGAATCCACACACAAGAAAAGGAAGGTTCAAATATTGTTTGGACGGATTTCTTATATCCAACAATTAGTAAATTGAAAACACAAAAATTTCAAGAGCTATATGACAAAGAGACCTTACAATTTGGATACTCATACTATGCATCTCAAGTCCATTACCAATCATCAAAGGCAAGATTGGAAATGATAGTCGGTAAGCAATTTGCAATACAACTAACTTGCACCAAGAGAATCAATAGAGCTTGATTTTGAATTGGAATAAAAACGGTCTAAACATTCTATTTTTTGGAATTTTTTGGGCAATCATGGAATTCGATTATGTAAATTGTAGGTGAAATTGCAATTTTCTATTACTCAAATTGTATTTTGAACACATAAATGGATTCATCTCTCTAAAAAAACCTCAACTGCACTTTGACAATGCAATATCAACAACCACTATCTACAATTTCATCCATTCTTCTAATTTCTAACAAAATTTTAGACAAAATTGATGGAAAAAATGTAACTGAAATTGAAATTGATTCAACAAACAAAATGTTTATACTATCCTAATAAAAACGCATAACCTAGTATATACAACATCATAATGTGTAAAAAGCATAGAGTATAAATTAATTATATATTCTTAACAAATTATCAATTCTAGCTATTCTTCTAATTTCTAACCAATTTTTTGGTAAAATTGTCAAAAATAATTAAAAAAAATGTTTATAATAATATAATAATAATCTATTTTTAAGGTCACTGCTAAGCCACACCAAATTGGTGTATGAGACCCCCTTGTTTGTGGGACAAGGGACCCCCTCCACCTAGCGATTTGACTGGTAAAGTTTACGAAGGTATACATACCCTACCCCCCTCTGGATTTGAACTTGTGACCTCTTAGGAGAAAACACATATTCTTAACCATTAGGTCCACTCAAAATTTATACTATCCTAATAAAAACACATAACATAGTATACACAACATCATCATGTATAAAAAGCATAGAGCATAGATTAATTATATACTCTTAACAAACTATAAGATCAATTTCCATGTTAACCCACAAAAAAATAAATCAAATGGATCATCTCATAACAAATGTATTATGGGAACTAGAAATGTGTAAAAACATTTTCGATGTAAACATAGTTTAATATATATGGTTTGGAAGCACATATTGGCGATCTTCTTCATCAAGATATAATGAATACTAAGAACCTTTGTTTTCAAGAAACGCGTTCTAATTCTCCAACATAAAATATTTAGTTTTTAAAATTCCCATATATCATAATGGTATATTTTATAATGTTCATAATGAACATTATGAAAAAATTGTTACATAGGATTAAATTAGTTTTAATAGAGTATTTATCAATTTGTTATTTTACAAAATACACATATATGTTGCTTCGTTTGTATCTATTTATCAATAATTAATAAAATTGTAACAACAAAAGAATAAATAGTTCACAAGAATTGGCATTTGCAATGGTTGGTGACTTCAATATTGATTTCCATGTAAATACATGAAGTGCCAAACAACACAGGCACTTGTGAGAAAGAAGTTTTATCCTCCTTGCCCATAATTAATTCCAGTAAGTGATACGTTGAGCTCTTAATGAGTATATTGTTGTATCGACCTTGAGTCGTGAAGAATATGGTTTACCCTGGGTACCATTCTTGGAATGAGAGGAAGTATTTGGACAATTTATTGGGGATGTGTATTTCATTGGGGGGAGCTAATAAAATACATGCAGTCACAACAATTGCATGAAATATTGAGTAAACTTAGGCTCAAGTATTGATTATATTTGAACAACTTTACTCATTAAACGTTGTCATATCCTTTTGTCAGATACATATTGGCGAGACCATGATGTAATCTTTGCATCGTTGTATTTCTTATGAATTGTGCACAAAAGAATGTGAACTCATAACATCCCTTCCCTACCATTATCTATGTTTCCGTTCTCTTATATATTTGCAAAAGTAAAACAAATAAAGAGGAGGGTACAAGCTCCCACAAAATTGGGGATACAAAATTCATTTTTTTTCCAACAGGAAAATTTCTCCATTATATTAAAATATAATGTGTTCTTCAAACCGAAGATTACAAATGCAGCTGAAGTAGCTAACAAAAAGAGATAAAAAACTTTCTCCTATAGTGGTATCTCAACCAACGAGGATGGAAAGTTCAAATAAGGAGAAATGGCGAGAGAAATAACAAAGAAAGTTGCAGGGGGAGAGTAGTCCCAACATGCAAATATACAGGATTCTATAAAAATCGAGAATTATTTTGTGACTCAAAGTATATTCCAGATTTCAGATCAAAGGAGACCAATGCAGGGAGAGAAGCAGGTCTTAGAAAAGTGTTATAAAATGAGGAGGGCCCTCATGTCCATCTATCCAGTGGTTATATGTTATGATACCCACTTTTTTCTAGAGAGCGGCCTTTGAGAGATGGTCTGCTGATTTGTTGTGTTGGCAATAGATGTGAATGTAACCGAGTTTTTTGAAGGCAAGTTGTAGAAGTCTAATTCTATCCTTCCAATATGAGAGGGAGATTGCTTGGAGTTTGCTCCTCTTGTTCAACCACTCAACAATAATCCTAGAGTCCCCAAGAATCTGAAGGGTTTCAATATGAATTCTGGAAGTCAAGTATAGCATAGCCCAAGCGCCCAATAATTCAGCCCTGGTATTGGTGCTCAATCCACAGTTGAAACTCCATTTATAGATGGAGTTTTTTGTGGTTCTTATCAATCCTCCAGCGCCACTCGGATCACCATTTGATTGTGTTTCTCCATCGAACCAGCCTGTGGGGATGTCCTCTAAGTCAGGAAGTTGTTTGTTGTACTGCAATCTAGTCTTGTGTGAGTGAAGCTCATTCTAGGTTTTAAGGAAACCAAGAGTTTTGTAAACTGCAATGCCAATGGAAGCGATTCCATTTTCAAAAATTGTTTGATTCCTGACTAGCCAAATAGACCAGCAAACCAGGGAAGGGAGATGCTTATGATTGTGTTCTCTATGAGACCAATGGTCAAATCAGCTCAAGAGGTTAGGCCCATCCCAAGCGGATTTGATATTGAGTGTCAATGTAAGTTTGTCCCAAACTTCTCTGGAAAATGAACAGTTAATGAAAAGATGATCTGTAGTTTCAGCATCAGTGTGACACAAGTGGCAGAGATTTGGCCCATTCCAACCTTTCTTTTGGAGTATGTCCCATGTATTCAATTTATATGTAGTCAATAGCCAGGTAAAGATTTTATTTTGAGCGAGGGCTGCCAGGACCACAATTTCTTTCTCCATCCGTTGATGTTTGTATGCTAGTGAGAGTTTTCAATGTTTGCGTAGATGTTATGGATTGTTAAAAGTCCCGAGTGGTTTCCCCCCAACCACTAGAGCGTATCCTATGAATTATTAAGGTGAATACCCAAGAGTGTGAGAGCTAGGGAAAAATTATTCCAGATATATGCTAGATCTGCGTTGAGGCCAAGTGCATCGCTCGAGATCCAACTGTCTGATATGTGTGTCGATCTGGTGCTGACTTTGGCTTGGTAAATAAACCACACCTTTTTTGTATGGAGATATGATACCAATTGTGGGGGGAGTAAAGAGAGGTCACCCAGTCCAAGAATGCGGTCATGTCCTAGCTCAATGGAATTCCCCAAACTTGGAAGCCAACAGAGCCAACATGAGATCAAGTATTTTGATTTAGTCAAATTTCTCCAAAAATATGATGACAACCTAGTCGCCCTGGTGTGTGCAGGTTCGGACTGTAGCCAATTGTTTACAGTATGATGGTTGATATATTTTTCTATAATGATGGAGTGCCAAATGCCAGTGGAATTCAGCACATGCCAGAGGGTGGAGGCCCCGAGTGCCTGACTGAACTGGTGTAAATTTCGTAGTCCCCAACCGCCTTTGTGTTTTGGTTTAGCCAGAGTTTTCCAATTGCAGAGTTGTTGGTGAGAAAATTATGAGCAGCCTGACCAGAGGAAGTTATATATAAATCTGCGGAGGTTTGTGAGAACTGTAGCAGGTATGGTTGCTAGTGCCATCCAACACACAGGCTTCCCTTCAAGTACCACTTTAATGAGAGTGAATTTCCCTCCAAGGGAGAGCCAGTGCATGCACAAGTGGCTCGTCTTTTTTTGGACTTCAACGATAAGCCAATTCTAGTGCCTCGGTTTATAGGAATTAGATTTTAAAAAATAGCCCAAGTAATTAAGACCAGTGGAAAGATGAGAGACAGAGTATGGAAAAAAACCTTTGAGATAATCCAGAGATTATTGTTGCAGGTGATTGAAGTGGAAGGTTGGTTTGTCCCAATTAATTGACAATCTCGTGGCATTGCAGAAGGGTTTTAAGTTCTCATTGATCGCTTTCCATTCCTAGATGGAATCATTTGTCATGATGAGGACATCATCAACGAAAAGAAGATGTAAAATTGTGATAGTCCTGGAAACCTTTAAACCAATGATATTGCCTTATGCTTGACCTAACTTGAGGAGTAGGCTCAAGGCTTCCATAGACAAAATCAAGAGTAGTGGGAAGAGGTGGAAGCCTTGTCTCAGACCCCTACCAATCCGAAAGAATTCAATGGATTTTCCATTTACTAGGATGGCAAGGTTTGCATTAGTCACATAGCTCATGATCCACTTAATCATCGAGTGGCTAAAGCTTGTCTGGATCAGGATCATTCTGAGGAAGTCCCAATCAATGCAATCAAAGGCCTTCTTGAGGTCTATTTTGAGGTTAAGTGCCTCGGATTTTTTTCTTTTGATACTATGTAAACACTTCTGGGCAGTGCCAATAGCGTCAAGAATATGATGGCCTTTTAAAATCCCCAATTGCTCTTGTGAAAGAAAATGAGAGAGGATGGGCTTGATCCTTGTTGCAATAATTTTTTAGATGCGTTTATAGAAAAGGTTGCATAGGGCAATAGGCCTATAATTGCCAAAAGTAGTGGGGGAGGCAGATTTAGGGATAAGAGTGAGGAAGTTCAAGTTCAAATCTCCCGTCACCTTCCCACTAAGTCTGGTGTCTTCCACTAGCTCCAGAAGATCTGGCCCGACTAGATCAAAAAAATGTAGGTAAAATTCTACCATCCATCTGTTTGGGCTTGGACTTTTGTCCTTTGAGAAAGACTTGAGAGAAACTAGAATTTCTTGTAGTGTACAAGGGTTGTCTAGCAAGAGCGAGTCTTCCTCCGAAATAACATGTGGATAAAGCCTGGCCACTGTAACTGTAGATTGAAGATTCTTAAGAGGTTTTGCCTCATATAAAGGTTTAAAATAATTAACAACAACTAGTTTTAAAGCTTGTTGTCCTTCATGTAGAGTGCCCAATTCATCTGCTAATTTTGAGATATGTTTTTTCCTCCTAGAGGAGCTGGCATATTGGTGAAAATACTTAGTGTTGAGATCACCACACTTAAGCTAGGTAATTATGCAGCGTTTCCTCTGGGTGGCTTCATCTTTGAGGAGGAACAAGTTTCTTTCTGTTAAGCCCTAATATTGGCTCATTACCACTTAATGGGGGCATATTAGATTAGTAATGTTATTTTATTTATGTCGGCTTTAGGCCATTAGTTGTAATTTAGATTAGTAATGTTATTTTATTTATGTCGGCTTTAGGCCATT
>ML778165.1:394237-409050 GCA_009831015.1 Picea engelmannii | reverse complement strand
ACCCCTCTAATATTGAGGGAGAGAAAAATCATGGCTTTTCTCTTGCTAGGGCTTTCATGCCTCTACGTACCCCAATATCATATGGTGAGTGTGATGACACCGCTGGAAGTAAAGAAGAGTTTCCCTCCTTGCGATGAGCACTATGGGTTTTGATCGAAGAATGTTCAAAACCATGCCCTCTTGACCAAGTGTAATATTTTTCTAGGTTAGATGTCGAGTTCTCGACTGTATTTAAATCAGTATTAGATGTTGGTGGATGGAAAAGAGTAGAACCCTGATAAGTAGGAAATGGTGTGGGGGAAAGGACTTCTTTGTAGGATGGTAGTAATGAGTCCAGGATAGCTCCTAGTGTGATGTCACCAGAATCTCTTTTAGTTAGGCCTGACAGGTGTTAAAATTCCTCATGTACTAAAGGTTGGACATCAGAGTTTTTCGAGGCCAAGGATAGTGAAGTAATGTGTGGGGTATGGATGTGTGCCCGAACCACCAGAGGACTAAGAGAGGGTGTGATTATCGCAAAAGAAGATGAGGTAGTATTTTGCTGAGCAACTAGCTTAAGGAAGGAGTGTGTAAGGAAAGACTAAGGAAGATGTAGGATAGGTCAATGGAAAATTTGTTGCTATGTCATAATGTAACTCAGAGGCAGTCGAGGTAATGTTATGCATTGAATAGTGAGAGGTTTGGAGGGTAAGACAAATTTGTATTAAGTGGGGAACATGGCGTATGGACATTAGGGCTGTCAGAAGAGATAGGAAGGGAGTGTATAGTTGGTTGTGCAGGTGGAAAAGGTAAGACAAATTCAAATGGGTTGTTTGACAAGTTAGGAGTAAGGTGAGGGGAATGTGATTCAGAGAGTTTTTTAAGGGAGTCTCCCCGAACGAGTCAAGTTGAAACTGAGTTTAGGAATGGGGAGGAGTCTAAAATTTTCTTTTCCAAGGATGTGAGAGAGAAGTAGAGGGTCGGACATATAGTTTTAATCTTACAAGAGATAGAGTCCAGATCAGCAGTAGTGCCATCTTCATGGTAATCTGGAATGTGTATCTGTGTGTGCTCATCCGGTGAGTCCATGTTGGAGGCGATATCAAGCATATTTACTCTTACTGTTCAACTTCAAGTGCACCAGTACAAGTCTTTCTCAAGTGACCCATTTGTCTGCAGAGAGTACATTTGAAGGGGATTCCAAGGTGGTCTAGCTTATGGCAAGTGATATGTCCTCTCTAGTCTATGTCCAGTGTTGCAAGTAGACCCTCATGTATATATATCTCAACAAGTATCCTCGCTAATTTTTTTTTGGGGCCTGCAGATGTCTTAGGATCAATATTGATGAAGCGAACCAAGGAGTTACCTATAGCCTTAAGGGCCTTATCATTCCAGATATAGAGGGGGAGTCCAGGGAGGAGGACCCATATATGTCAAATGAGGAAATAGTCATGTGTTGGGTCAAAGCTTACTCTCCAATGCTTTAGCATAAGACTTATGTCATCTAAAGTTCAGAGACGCTCCAGAATGGATGTGGAATCCTTAGGAGTTTTAAAATGGAAGTAGAGCCAGCCACGTCCAAGATGTGAGAGGGTGGGAGTGTAGCCCAGTAATGGCCTCCAAGTTTTAACTATCCAATCATCTAGATTTGTATTGTAGAGATGTTTGTAGGAGAGCCTACCTACAAGGCTTCACAATTCCATAGATACAGATTCCTCCAAGCCAATATCCACTCCAAGAACTAGCTTTTTTTTTTGTTTTTTTTGGAGCCCACGGTCTTTGAGAAAGTTTCTTGTCCCCAGGTGGGTGAGTGTTATTCTTTCAAGTAGGTACAGATGAGATGGGATGATCAAGGATATCCTAGCGAGAAACATCACTTCGAAATCCAGAAGGTGTTCCCATTTAAGTAGTTGGAAGATGGGTACATGCTGTTGAAGTTGGGACAGAGTGAGGCAGAGTGAGAAGGTTGTATGGAATCTGTTGACAATAGGGTCTGCTAGTCGTAGGGAGATATGTATCTAGAGAAGTAGAAATGAAGGTTGATGGGTTAGTTGATGTGCAAGTGACAGGGGAAAAGGGGGATGGTATGAGGGGAGAGGTGAGATATGGAAAGGCAACAGTGGTCAAAGAAGGTAGGTGAGTAGCTGAAAAGCCGTAGGTAGAGGACGAAAAAATTGAAGTAACTGGATACTACAAAGGATAAGAGTGCTTGGATAGCTTGTCCATCGAGGTGAAAAGGCCCGCACTGTTCCAAATGGCCTCGTCAACCACACTCATGAGTGCGCTGACTTCTTCCTCCATCAATGCGGGTTCTTGTTAATGGATATGGTTAAAAGATAATAAAAAAACGCCAACAGAGGTTGTCTATTTTGTTGGTCAGAAAGGAATAAAACTGATGGTCAAAAGAATAGTAGAACTGTAGAAGAACAGGCTCTGTAGGATGGATGGCATATTGTAGAGATATAATAAGCTCTAGAAGAAAGGGATGGGCAAAGGTCAGGAAACCTCACAAATGAGGTAGAGAGGGAACTCTATGACAAGTGCACAATGTAGAGGATAATACTGGGATATGATAAGCCCAATCATGCTCGCCTCAAATACCATGGCCACCATTGAACTACCAGGGCCACCATTACCATCTTACAGAGTCTTCTACTATGAAAAGTACCAGAAAGTACTTGCAATGTGTATCAAATTAGGGATACAAATTTCCAAATGTTAAAGACATAAGTTACATGAGGTTAATTATCTTAAATACATTGCATCACCTAATTACCTTGGAATACATTATTCTCATTTCCCCTTTAGTTCATGTGTTCCTATAATGTCTTTTTTTATTGGTTTCCAATTTCGCTAATGGAAATTATAGTTTAGCACTAACATGGTGGCTATTGATCCATCCAACACTAGTGATAATGTCTTACTTATTACAAAAGAGAAAAGTATAAAATGGTAACATTTATTTCAATGTCTCACATTTTTTTTCCCTTCATAGATTCCATCTCTTATAGACTTTTCACTTCTGCCATGTGTTATGATTATTGCATGCAACAATGCTAGACAAATCATATTGAAAGCAAGTTCCATAATTGAGATGTGCATGATGAGGACCACAAATTATTTTGAAGGAAATGTTTTGGCATTATATGGACCTAGCTACAACAAAAATTCAAGTTTTCCAACAATATTAACAATACTCTAATTCAATGCTTTATCACACACTTCCCTTGCGGGGTGAGCATAAAAATACATGGTTTGTAGTTAAAGACAAGTGAAAATATGAGAGAGGTCATGTACTCGAATGTCTCCAGATGTATCCAAAATATTCAATTGAAAATATCACACAAGTTTGTATACTTCATAGACATGTGCCAGACACCACTATTTCCCACCTATTGGCATCAACCATTACATACATTGTTGGTTTTGTTGCAACAATCATTTTTGGATTCCATAAGAACAATATCAATATGAAATCACTATAAAGGACATGATACACAAAATGACTGTGCAAATGCAAATATTTGTCCTTTAAAATCCATTTCTTAGTTCCTACACTATGTTGTCAAAATATTTTGCCTTTCTTTTTTAAGATAAGCATAATTTGAAGATATGTTTATTTCACCAACAAAATATTGGAACTTGCTTTTGGTTTTGGTTTTGGTTTTGTTGTAGGTGCAAATTTTTTGTTTTTCTTCTGCTTTTGTTGTAGGTGCAAATGAACAATAACTACAAAGAACTTTGCCTCCAAATTCTACAATGACTAACATAGAAATCAATGTCCATGTTGGTAATGAAAAATGTTGTTAGAAATGGGCCAAGTGAGTGCTAAAGTATATGCTTATGTTCAACAAATTTTTTTGATGTTTTAAATGTTGATTGCATAAAGTTGCATTTGGCATCTTTTGTGCAATCAAAAGTTTAGGGAAATATCTATTTTTTGTTTCATTTAATTCAATTATGCTTTGTCCTTTGGCTCTTGCTTTTGATTGCAAGCTAGATTATAAAAAAACTAACATCTACCCTTTGCACTCCTTTTACTTGTAATGTAGGTACAAGGTGTGTTGAGATAAAAAAAAAATGCATATGCACCTACATTTAAACTCATCTACGATATTTGTGGGTAACGACTTCCCCATAATTCATCTCATTACATAAGTTGTGAAGAGAGCACCCCATCCAAGTATGGAAAAATTATCCAATGCATCCTAGAGAAAGAAGATCAGATAGTGGAATGCAACTTGTGAAAGCTCATCCTCCAAGATTGTGTTCCAGAGTTTGTGGATATCTCCTATGGACAATCACATAAAACATTTCATTGTCAGCATTTGAATTACACAAGTAGTTTTGAAAAGGCTTGTTCATGCTAACACTAAACAATGTCATTACGAAAATGAAAAAAAATTAAATCCCAAAATGTAATTTCTAGACCAATCGATGTTTTTTAATATTGCAATTATGTGTTTAGATTTATCAATAATCTTGATGTTTACAAAACCTTGAAAACAAAATACAATGTATTTTATATTTTATATTTTTGGCACAGGGTCTTCACTCAGTAAACCTATGACATAGCGCCTTCGTCCATGGGATATTAAAGAATACCCCTAATTTCACAAGATATTGATAAATACCTCCAAAAATCCTTTTGTTGAACCCCCCTCCCAATACATATTTCCAATAAAATAAAACCCTATTTTTAGTAGATACCCCTTTTTATACCTCCCAATATCTATAAACCCCCTAAGACACTGCATCCCCCCCCCCCAACACCTACAATATATTGACTTTATTTTTCACGATTAAAAAGACCCCTTTATGAATGACCATGATAAGATATCAGTCAACAAGGTGAAGCCTCGGTGATTTTTGGATCTAAATTTTATGTTGTTTGTGATTAACAATTTACACGGGGATTCCTTGCAATTTTTCCTCTAGTCTATATGAAGCCCTCAATAAATGTTCATGTTGGAGAAATAGAAATATAAATTGGATCTTTTTCAAAATAATGATCCTATTTTGCATAATTTTTGTTCATGTTAATTGCTTTTGTTATTATGCAATGTTCTTTGGCCTATGTGATAGTTGTGATCATTACATCCAAAATTTGTATTTCTTTCATTCTATGGATTCTTCTTCCCATGGTGTTGATTGTAATGTCCCTATTCTGAACCCCATTTGTAGTTGCCCATATAGGTTGGTGAGTCATTGGAAATAAGTGTCAATGTAATGTACATATAATTTGGTGAGTCATGATACCAAATTTTGGTACTGCGCGCACATGTGGAGTGCGCGAGGTTGGTTATCATAAAAAAGGTATGCACATTCCATAGTGTTGTGCATACCTAAGCTAGTGTGTGTGGATTGTGCATCAAGGGAGGGTGCACACATTTCACAGGGAATTTGTGATGTATATATTTGTGTGTGTGTGTGTGTGTGTGTGTGTTTTGAGGTCGGAGAGCCTGTGTGACTATTGGGTTGTTGAGTCGAGACACAATAGGTCAGTGTGCCTATTCTTGTAAAGTGTATCACACTCAAGTTATTAATATATTACATCGATGTGCACAGACTGGATCAAAAGAAAAGAGATGGGGGGACGACTCCACCGAAAAAGGGAAAAGGAGGTGAATATTTTAATAATATTTCTGAAAAGTGTAATTTACAGATATATTATTTATCCTAAGTTCCCGAGGGTTGGGAACAAGTCACCAAGTGTCTTAAAGCTACTTCTAAAGGAGACATGTTTCAAGTTGAAGGCATGTAATATATATTGTTGCCCTTAGTGTGTTTTGGGAATTATTATATTATCCATGATGCGGATGATGATTCATGTTTTCAATCTCTCGTGAGTAGAAGGGGGTCGGAATGTATGGAAAATCTGGTTATTACCTCAGTTGCATAGAGAAGCTTGTAAGGAGTTGAGAGGTTGTAATCATAATTTGTTGTAGAAGTAGTGGGTTTCCAGGCCCATAGTTTTTCCAAGAGGTGGGTTTTTAGGCCCGTGAGCAATCTCCCCATGTGAGAGATTAGATAGAAATTGTTTTGTGGTGCTCTGGGCATTAGTGTAGTGCTTTGATACTTCCTGATCTCGCCTGTTGTTAAATCCCTATAAGGGAAGTGGGGTGGTCGAAAGACTGTTGAGCAGAGAAAGGGCACACTTCCTAGGGTGGGACAAGCATGTGAGAAATAAGGGATTGTAGACTAGTTTCTACAATCGACACCTTGGATCGAGCAATTTCATTGTTTGTTTGATCATATATTGGCACTAGGAATCCTTTTTCCATGGTGGAGTTCAAGCCCCAATTCGGGGGAGACCTGTTGCTGAAAGATTATGAGAAACAACATCTATGGTTGGGAGGAAATTTTGAGTCACACGCGGAGTTGGTGACTTTTCATAAAAGATAAGTGTTCTTGTGTGCTTGTCTATCTTCTGCATGATCATTCATTTGTATATATTATGATATATTACTTGCATAGTGTTGCATATGAATAATGGTTGTTATTATGTTAATGATATCTATTTTGTACATGTGATGTGATTATTTAGCATAGTATTTGTATATGTTAAGTATGTTAGTTGATGAATAACTTATGTTAATACAGTCTTGGTAAATGATTAAGAGCTTCATGTGGGAGGCTAGACATACTATGAGTGTGGGAAGTGGTCAGTTTGTACAAGAGATTGGTTTCATAGTGTATGTTGGAGCATAGTCTACGCACACAGGAAAGTAAGACTCACAAGTGGAATCATAATAGTTATGTGTGTTGTGGTATTCGAATGCTCTGTATGGTTATGCACGCATTAGTGCTCGCATGTTTGGAGTGGTATTACATTCTATAGTGTCGGTGTGATCACTATGCTTTAGCGTATAGTTTTATTTCAAGTTACTTTCATTGTTATAATCTGTATAAATAGGAGGGAATGTGGTGTAGCACAAACCAATATGGGTTGTGTGCATTTCCTCAAGTGTTTTCACGTAGTTTAAGGTTAACTGTGCACTGCAATTTTGATGTGTCATTGCCTAGTAGAAAGCTAGGTAACATTATGTCATTGTATCAGAGCTAAACTTGAAAGGATTTGTGTGACGTGGATCGGCCTAGGAGGCTGGGGATGTTACATTCTGGTATCAAATAAATTGGTTCAACACTGGACTTGTATGGGCCAGATATTAGCATGAAATAGTCGTGTGCATTAAGTATTGGTGTTGCGTAGTGAAAAGTTTATTTTGCATAGAAACTATTGGTGCACAGTATAGATTTGTGACATGTGCAAAACATCGACGTGTGAATGTGCACACTAGAATTTGGAATGTTAAAAATATTCAAGGAATCAGAAGAAAGGATTCTGATAAGATGGTGCAGAGTTTTCATGAAGTTGTCTCATTAAGTCATCTAACAAATCTTCTTGCCTACACATTTTGCAGAATTAGCAGTGATTAGAGTAGGACAAAATCAACGCAAAAGGTTAAAAACATGGAAGATGCACAGAGGATTTATAGCCTTGATGATGAATTCAGAGATCTGTATGTTGGTTTGGGTGTTGATGGTGCAAAATCTAGGGAGGAGCACATGAACTTAGTAGAAACCATAAAAGGACCACAAAAAAGTTGTCTAAAGCTATAAAGTTGATAATGAAAGGCTTATGAAAGCCAAGGAGAAGAAAGATGACTTCAATTTCAAGTTGATGAAAATATTGGACATAGTAAAAAAGAAAATGGATAAGGAGGCAGAGTCAAGTAGGTCAAGAAGACACAGGTCTTCTAATGAGAAAAGAAGAGAAGCAAGAGGTTTTGATAGGAAACATCACCATTCACCAAAGCATTCGTTTAGGAAAGTGTGCAGTAGCTCAAATCCATCTCCTGATAGAAATCATAAGAGAAGGACTGGGGTGGATGAGCTACAGGGAGAAATGAATATGATCAGGCCTTCTACTTTTGATGGTGAGCATGAGAAGGATGAGGATTCAGAAACGTGGTTTTTGGGTATGAGGAAATATTCTAGTTGCATAATTATTCTGCACGGGAAGAAGGGAGAATTTCCATCTATTAACTAAAGGGAAAAGCATTGATGTGGTGGGATCAGTTCATTTAGGTACAACACATTGATTAAAAGAAGGTTACTTGGAGGGATTTCAAGAGGTATTTCTTAAAGAAATATTTAATCAAGTGCTACTATGATAGGAAAATAAAGGAGTTAATTGAACTCAAGCTTGGGAGTATGACCATAAATGAGTACGAAAGGAGATTTTTAGAACTACTAAAATATGTTCCTTTCATTAAATATGAACATGTGAAGATTCAGATGTATCTAAGTGGGTTTCCCTTATTTATCGGTGATAAAATAAAATATGATGATCCCACGACATTGGAAGAAACTATAAGGAGAGCTAAATGTCTCTATGATTAGCAAAGGGGAAGATTGAATTTCCAAAAGGTTTGGGATGACAAGATGAAGAACAGGGTGGAACAAAGGAAGAAAGGGACTAAGCCATCGTTTTTCATAAATATTTCTCAAGGAAAACCATTTTCCAAGCAGCCTAGAATGATTGATGCAATGGAAACCAAGCCAAGGCAGCAGCCAATGAAGTGTTGGGGTTGCAATAGAGATCATATGTTTAGAGATTTCCATCAAAGAAGTGAAAAATAAAGGAATGTGCAAAGTGTATGACAAGTTGCAACAGTTGAGGACATGGGCAGAAATGTACCAAGTATTCATGCAGCACTGGATAACAAACATGCTAAGTTTCAGTCCCACATGATTGAAGTGGAAGGTAAGATTAACGACCAACCTATTTCTATTTTAATTGATTTGGGAAATATTCATAGTTATCTAGATCCTAAGATGGTAGAAAGATTCCAATTGTCAAGAAGCAAGCTTGGAAAACCTTGGTTGGTGTAGTTAGCTACAAGAGAAAAAAAAAGAAAATTTAATGAGATAGTTAAGGCATGTCCAATGGAAATGAATGGACTGTGCATAAAGGATGATTTGAATATCATACCTTTTTTTCATATGATTTCCTCGTTGATATGGATTGGTTGGACGAGCACCATGTTGTCCTAGATTGTTACAATAAGGCATTTACTTGCTTGGATGAGCAAGGAAATTTGAGATCAGTTCAAATAATTCCAAGGGTTGTGACTATCAGGGAAATTTCAGCCTTACAATTGAAGAAAATCTATAGGAAATGATGTCAATTATTTGTAGTGCACATGGAGGAGGCACCCGTGGATAAAGTGCCAAGTGTTGAAGAGTGTTCAATACTAAAATAATTTGAGGATGTCTTTAAAGAAATATCGAGGTTAAAACTAAAAAGAGATATTGATTTCTCTATAAATATGGTGCTTGGAGCAGCTCTTGTATCCAAGAATCCTTATAGGATGAGTATGCCAAAACAAAAGGAGTTGCATATTCAACTTGAAGAGATTCTAAAAAAGGGATATATATGCCCAAGTGTGTCACCTTGGGGTGTGCCAGTTTTGTTTGTGAAGAAGAAGGATGGTACGTTGCGACTTTGTATTGACTTCAGATGGTTGAATAAGATAACAATGAAGAACAAGTATCATTTTCCAAGGATATATGACCTGTTTGATCAGTTAAGGGTTGCAAGGGTATTTTCTAAGATTGATCTCAAATATGGATATCACCAAGTGAGAATTAAAGAAGAACAAATCAGCAAGACGACCTTCAAAACAAGGTACATACATTATGAGCTCGGAGTGGTGCCATTTGGGTTGTCGAATGCACTAGTTGTATTCATGTCTTTAATGAATGGAGTTTTCAGAGATTACTTGGATAAGTTTGACATCGTATTTTTGGATGACATTATTATTTACTCAAAATATGAGGAAGAGCACGAGCAACTTAAGGATGGTACTGCACGTATTGAGGGAGCATCAACTTTACAAAAGGTTGAGAAAGTTTTCATTTTTACCAGAGGAAGATTCATTACTCAGGTCACATCATTTCTTAGGAAGGAATAGTTGTGGACCCATTGAAGACAAAATCCATTGAGGAATGGCCAACACCAAGAAATGTCACAAAAGTGAGATATTTTATGGAACTAGAAGGGTACTACAGAAGGCTTATTGAAGGGTTCTCAAATATTATGCATCCAATAACATCCCTACAAAATAAAGGTGCATGATTCAAATGGATTCAGGATCATGCAAGGAGTTTTCAGCACTTGAAGGGTTTGTTGACAAGTGCACCAATTTTGAGAATTGTTGATCCCAAGGCAGACTTTGTTGTGTGCATGGATGCATGCAAGGAAGGAATCAGTGGAGTCCTGGATTAGAATGGACATGTAGTATGCTACAAGTCAAGAAATTTGAAAGAGCATGAAAGGCTCTATGCTACTCATGATTTAGAATTGGCAGTTTAATGCATGCCTTGAAGATGTGGCGGCATTATCTTATGGGTAAAATATTTGAGCTAAGAATAGATCATTGTGGTATGAAGTATTTGTTCGGACAATTGAGTTTAAATGTTAGACAAAGAAGGTTCTTAGAGTTCCTCACTGAGTATGACTTTGACATAAAGCATATCATGGGAAAAGAGAACAAGGTGGTTGATGCACTCAGCAAGAGGATACATGAGATGCATGTTACAACCATTAGCATGTACTAGACATATCTGTGCGAAATAATTTTAGAAGTTGTTAAATCAGATCTGTGTTATACGAACATAAAGGAGACCTTACCGCAAGGTATGTCGCAACAAAACTTGGAAGGTCATGAGCTAAGAGAGGATGGAATCATCATGTATAAAAACATAATATATGTGCCAAATAATCAGGAGTTGAAAATCCTGACATTTTCAGAGATTCATAAGGTTTCTTATGTTGGACATCCAAGTTACCAGAAGACTATTTTCACAGTTGAGAAGCAATACTATTGGCTAAGCATGAAAAAGGAAATTGTTGATTTTATTGCTAATTGTCTCAAAGTCAGAAGGTCAAGGTGGAGCACAGACATCCAACTAGTTTGCTACAACCTTTGCCCATGCCTAAGTGGAAGTGGGAACTTATAATAATGGATTTTATAACTAAGTTGCCTAGGACTTCCAAGCAACATAATTCTATTATGGTGGTAGTGGACAAGCTTACTAAAGCTTCCCATTTTATTCCAGTAAAGTCAGCACACAAGGAAGCTAACATTGATGATATTTTCATGCGCGAAGTTGCTAGGTTGCATGGTGTTCCTAAGAAAATTGTGTCCGAAAGAGATCCTAAGTTCAAATTGAACTTTTGGAAAGGGCTATTCAAAGGATTTGGAACAAAACTGAACTTTAGCACTGCATATCTGTAATGTTCCTAACTCGACTAGTCTAGGAAACACTGCTAAACTGACAAATCCACTATCTGATATGATACTCTGGGGGTTTCTGGATGCGTTCGAATTAGTGTTTTAACATGCTTGGTGATTTTTGCATGTGTGTTTCATTCAATTAATGTTTAAGATGAATATACGATGAATATAGAATAAGGAAAAAACACCATCTCATTCATATGTATTATGAGGGAAAAAATATGAAATACAATAATATGTTGAAAGCAGAGAAATAATCGTCAGCTAGATATCATGGATCATAGTTGGAATACAAGAAACTAATAAGAAATACATGTGATCAGAAGATGAATCAAATCTGAGCATGCACAGATAGATCAGAAAAAATGCAGTTCCGAAAACTCACAACAACTACTCCAAACACTGGAAAACTCGCCCTAGTGGCTATACCCAATGGAATCACTTGGAAATTGTCCTAAACTGAGCGCCCTTACCTCTAGGATTCTACTGATGACTAACAAAGTGAATATCAGACCCCGGAAGCTCTGGATGTCATCCCCTGGGGGGTTGAGCACCTCTTGGGCTCAATGAGTGTGCCATATTGATTCCACTGACAGAATCTGTTGATATATATCTCGAAGTGTGTGCCCTGGCCAATGTTTTATTGGATCGGATGAGTTTCCTCGGATCTGATCTAGAATTCCCTCTGGAACCCCAAATTTCCCTCCTCAAGAGCTGCAAAATTTTTGGCTATCTGTTGCGCACTGAGAGATTCCACCATCAGAATCTGATGATTGGTGGCTCAAAATATGTGCCTTGGCTAGTACTCAATTAGGTTGGGAGGAATCTGCAAGATAATCTTTGGTCTTGTACAGCTACACAAAAACCCTCTCTAACCCTTGCGCCCTCATTGGTTGAGTTGCGCAATCACTTCAAATTAGTTACTTCTGAATATCATGGTGAAATACCTAGATGGTGTCTCCAATAGGATAAGGTGTATCTCTCAACACCAAAACTAATCAAGGTGGTGGTTTCCTCCATAAATCCACAAAACAACAGAAGGTTGATTCTCCTCCTCCTCTGGAAACTCTCTCAACATCAAATCATAACATAATGAGGAATTAGGTTGAATTCCTCCCTTTATACTCTTCTCGATATAATTCTCCGATGACATCACTTAATCTAGGCACTTTTCCTCCTAAGTTGAGTAAGTAATTAATTAAGTCCCCCCCTCAACACCTTTTCATTCTATTTCTCCATTGACTTTAGCTTAAGTGACTTTTCCTATGCTTTTTGGATTAATTCATCCTTTAGCCACTAATTCACCCCTTATTTATTCTCTTGTTCCCTATTTGTTCTTGACTATAGTCTAAGGGAACAAATAGACTACTAAGTCACTCCCTGCTAGCCTACTCTTGGGAACGGGACATCACAATCCTCCCTTCTCGAGATTGCTTTTCCTCAAGCAACATCAATCCTGGGTGCTGCAAAATATGCTCTCCCTCCTATGTGGCATCCTCCATTGGAAGTCCCCTCCATATAACCAATCACTCCCTGATGAACCTGCTCCTCAATCGACGCTCTCTATGCTCGAGTACCTCCTCCAGCACTAGCTCCAACTTCCCCTCCTCATCCAATGGTGGAAGCTCCTCTGATGTGTTGAAGACTTGTCCCACCGCCTTCTTGAGGCAAGATACATCGAACATGTTATGAATATTACTCTCCTATGGAACCTCTAGCTCATAAGAAACCTCGCCTACCCAACTCATGATCTTGTAAGGTCCATAAAATCTAGGCTTGAGCTTCTCGACCCCACTCTTCTTCAAAGATGATTGTATGTGTTAAGAACCAAATGTCAAGATAGCATAGAAAAACCTCAGAACAAGTACTCAACGCCTTGAAAAATATAGAATTTCAGATAATAAACCTCTTCGAGGGGGAAACCTCCTTATACACCACACAAATTTCCCAATACAAGATGATTCCAAGTGAAAATGTCTCCTTGGTATATATAGGAGACTAGGAGGTACAATTACAACAAATGGACCCAAGTCGACATAAATAAAATAGCATTACTAATGTAATATTCCCTAATTAAGGGGTAATGTGCCACTATTTAGGGCTTAACATGCCCCTCCCGTTGAGACAAGTGTTGTCCACAACGCTTGAGTAATTCTAGATGCTTCTGTATAAAATACTCATCTTCCCAAGTGGAATCTTCAGCAGGAAGTTTCCTCCACTTAATGAGATACTCTGAAATGGATCTATTCCTCAGCTGGAGAATTCTTGTGTCAATGATGGCTTCAGGCTCCAATATGATTTTTCCTTCCTCGTCAAGTTCTGGAAATATAGTTTGAACTAGGATCTTGTCACCTATAACCTTCTTTAAGCATGAAACATGGAAAATTGGGTGTACTTGTGAGGATGCAGGCAACTCCAATTTGTATGCCATAATACCAATATTTTGCAACACCTTATAAGGGCCATAGTACTTTGGTAATAATTTATTATCCTTCTTGTCTTTCTTGAGGGACATCTATTTGTATGGTTGTAGTCTTAAAAACACTCAATCCCCTACTTCAAAACTTCTTTCACTATGATGTTGATATGATTTTTGTTTCATGTGATTCGGTGCCATGATCAGGTTGTCCTTTAATATTTGGAGAACTTATTGTTGATGCTCGATGTGATATTCCACTACTTGAACCTTAGATTTTTCTTTTAGAGAAGAAGTGTTGGAAGGAGGGTGGTATCCATAGAGTGCCATAAATAGTGTCATTTTTGTTGCAGTATGAAAGGAAGTGTTATACCACCATTCTGCAAAGGGTAACCATTTGAACCATTGTGTTTGTTTATCAGAGACAAAACAATGAAGGTATCCTTCCACACATTTGTTCACTATCTCAGTTTTTCCATCAGATTGAGGATGATAGGATGACCTATGAGCCAATTGAGTACCCAAACAAGAAAATAATTATGTCCAAAAATGTCCAGTGAAGATAGGATCTCTGTCACTTACAATAATCTTTGGGATTCCATGTAGTTTTTGAATTGTCTCTATGAATGAGGTGGCAACTGTACTGGCTTTGAAGGGATGAGAGAGTGCACAAAAGTGTGCATACTTGGTCAGTCTATCAACAATCACCATGATGACACTCTTTCCTTCAAACTTCGGTAACCCTGTGATGAAATCCATGGAAACCTCCTCCCAATGTTGACTTGGGATGGCTAATGGTTGTAAAAGACCTGGGGTCTTAATTGTTTCCACCTTATTTTGTTGGAAAACCAAACATTCTTCTATAAATCTTTGAACATCAGATTTAAGGCCATCCCCAAAAAATTACTTCTTGACCCTATGGTAGGTTTTCAAAAAATTTGAGTGCCCTCCTACTGAAGAGGTGTGCAATTCCAATAGTACCTTTTATTTGAGTTGGGAGTTATTACATAAATATAAGTGATATTTGTACCATAGTGAATCATTTTTCCATGTAAATGTAATTGATGCACTGGAATCCTGTTGCAACCTTTGAATGAGAGTCCACACATTTT
>ML778165.1:338739-394187 GCA_009831015.1 Picea engelmannii | reverse complement strand
CCAAGAAGTATTTAAGACTATCATGATTTGTTTTAACCTTGAAGTGCCTACCTATTAGGTAAGGGCACCATTTCTTCAATGCATGTAGTATTGCCATCATTTCCTTCTCATAAATGGGTTTGTGTAAGTCCTTTCCCTTGAGTAGCCAACTTTCAAAAGCTAGGGGCCTTCCTTCTTGCATTAGGATAGCACCAATGCCATTTCTTGAGGAATCACATTCCACAATAAGGGTTTTTGTGAAGTCTGATGTGGTCAAGACAAGATCTTTACACATCACCTCTTTAAGTTGTTCAAAAGCTTTAGTTGCCTCCGGGGTCCATGAAAATGCATCCTTCTTAGTTAGTGTCGTTAAAGGTGTTGTTATTCTCCCATAGTTCCAAACAAAATTGCGGTAGTAACGTGTCAAACCCAAAAATCCTCTAAGATTCTTCAATGTTACCTGTCAAACCCAAAAATCCTCTAAGATTCTTGAATGTTTTGGGAATCAGCCAGTCCATCATAGCCTTAAATCTTGTTAGGGTCTACCTTGACACCTTCATGAGATGCAATATGACCCAAATACTCTACCTCCTTCACCCCAAAGAAACATTTGGACCATTCGACATATAGTTGTTGCTCCTTTAGAGTTGTAGCACCTTGTCAACATGTCGCACGTGATCCTCCCAAGACTTGCTATAGATTAGTATATCATCAAAAAATACTAACACAAATTTTTGAAGGAAGGGCTTGAAAATGGAATTCATCAACCCTTGGAATGTGGAAGTTGCATTTCTAAGGCCAAAAGGCATGACCAAAAATTCATAATGGCCTTCATGAGTTTGGAATGTTGTTTTTGGGATATCTTCTTCCTTCATTCTAATCTGATGATACCCTGAATGCAGATCCAACTTTGTGAAATAGATTGCTCCATGTAGTTCATCTAACAATTCATCAATGACAGGAATGGGAAACTTATCTTTAATAGTGATCTTGTTAAGCTCTCTATAATCTGGACACATACGCCATGAGCCATATTTCTTGAATACCATTATCGTCGGTGTAGAGTAAGAACTTTGGCTAGGTCTAATAATGCCATCCTCTAACATTTCTTCAACCATATGCTCAATTTCACTCTTCTGGGCATAAGGGTATCTGTACATCCTAATGTTAGGAGGAACACTCCTAGGAATTAGGTGAATATTATGATCATGATTTCGAGTGGGCGGAAGACCTTTGGGAATATCTTCATATACTTTGGAATGCTTATCAATGATCCCTTGGAGATCTAGGAGAATATATGGCTTAGATGTTTGAAAATATAGTGAGCATAGTTGTGCAATTACATATTGATGCCCCTTTTTCAATAATTTTGTCATGCCAGTAGAGATTATCACCTTAATGGGTTTCCCTGTGATACCTCTTAACTCAATTTATTTTCCTTCCAATGAAAATTTCATGAAAAGTTCTTGAAAATTAAAAGTCATTGTTCCTATTGATTATAACCATTGGATTCCTAGTACGACATCAACACCACCCATGGGTATATCAATAATTGGACTATTCATTACATATTCCCCCATAGTAATATTGATCTTATTACATTTTCTTGAGTAATTAATAGTTCCTCCATCTGCAATCATTACTTGAAACTCTAGTTTTGGACATATAAAGCAATTGAGAGCTTTGGCTAATTTAAAGTGAATGAAATTATGAGTACTACCAAAATCAATTAGGACTATTACCTTTTTCTTTTTGATATATCCTTCGATCTTGAGGGTTTGAGGAGTGCTAATTCCAGCCAATGCATTACACGACATCGTGGGAGTCAACTCTTTAGAAGAAATCACTTCTACGCTTTCATCTTGAGATGGTTCTTGCTCTTCTTCCTCTTCACAATCTATGTATAATAATTTCTTCTCACCACACTTATGTCCCTTACTATACTTGTTATCACAATTAAATCATAAACCTTTTGCTTTTCTTTCATCCAATTGTTGAGGTGTCAACCTTGTAGGTTGAGGTGTTTTATAAGAAGGAACATTATTCTCTCTATAGATGTTAGCAGTGGTCCTTCTTGTATCCATAGCCATATTTTTACTTTAAACATTTATTGCGACCCTAAATGCATTCTCCAATGATTTCAGTTCCCAAAGGTGAACCTCGTGTTGAATGGTATCCCTTAAAGTTCCTATGAATACATCAATCAAGTACTCATTTGGAATATATGTTACCTTTATATTCAACCTTTGGAAGTTCTCAATGTGCTCTGTAACTGAACCCTTTTGCTTAAGATTTATCAATTAGCTAAAGAAGGTATTGCTCCTTCTATCCTCATAGTGTGCTATCATTTCTTCCATGAAAATTGTCCAAGTGAAGAGTGATTTGCAAGAACAAAGCCATCAATACCACACAAATTGATTGAGTTCTAAATATAAAGAAGCAATTCATACCTTTTGTGTATGTGGCACATTATGTAGATTGAAGAATTGCTCCATCTGAAGTATAAATGTGATTGGGTCCTTGCCATCAAACTTCCTCATATCGATCTTAGGAAAGTGGTTTGTCTTCAACCCAAGATTAGAGTTTCTCCATTCTTGATTCATCTTTCCTATGTCCTCATAATGAATTTCATGGGATACAGTTTCACTTTCAAGTGTCCTCTCTATTAGGAAATTTTTCAATCCTTCCATGATCTCCCTTTTTAAACCATCCATCTTAGTATCCATTATTGTCTCCAACTTAGCTTTCGTTGAATTCATCATCCCTTGTAGTTCACCTTTTGTTATTGTCTTGTTTTCTAAATCATTTATGTCCCTATGCATTTCTTCACCTTCATCAAGAGGCGAAATAGGAGTGTCTGGAGGCTTATTTGGTGTAGAAGTTCCCTTTTTTGGTGGCATGTTAGCCAAGTATCACTTTAAACCTTGATTTTGAGATGGTTCTTCTAGACAATCTTTCTTTTGTTGTATCTCCAAAATTTCGACCCTTCTGGGTATGAAAAAATATTTTTTGTAGTTCTCTGATATTTGTTCTCTGCAATGCCACATGTCTAATCAAAATTGGATGTGCCAAGTGGAATTTATGGTAACTTCCCCACAACTTGCTGATTTTTGGCCTTTCTAGGAGATCTCACTTGTATAGATTTCCCCACACAAAATAATTGATATACAATTCTGAAAATTGTACCCGAAATACTACAGACTGTCCACTATCCAATGCAACTAATATCAATTTGGATACTCGAGGAAGAATTTATGATTGTTTTACCTGGAATACCTTCTTGAGACTAGTCAATAGGACTAGTCAGATACCCTATATTCCACGAGGTGTATCTACAAATTTAAGATGAACCAAAAGATGAAATTTTTATCAAAGATACCTTAATAATTTCTGTGAATATCCTCCAGATTTCAAAGTCTAAAAAGATACAGAAAAAATTTCATAGCGAAAATTCTGCGATGACTAAATTCAGGATGATTTCAGAACCCTGTCTTACACAGGTTGTATCTCTGAAAGTATAAGGACTCAGTAGCTAAAATTTGAACCCAATGTACCTTGATCTATCTAGGGGTTCCTTCTGAAACATCATAGAAAAAAAATTATAGCAAAAATTCCAAGGTGTCTCGGATGTAGTAGTGAAACCCCAAGACCTTGAGCTCTGATACCAAATGTGAAGAACCAAATATCAAGATGGCATAGAAAAACCTTAGAATAAGTACTCAACACCTTGAAAAAGATAGAATTTCGGATAATAAGCCTCTTTGAGGGGGCAACCTCCTTATACACCACATAAATTTCCCAATACAAGATGATTCCAAATGAAGATGTCTCCTTGGTATTTATAGGAGACTAGGAGGTACAATTACAACTAATGGACCCAAGCCAACATAAATAAAATAAAATTACTAATGTAATATTCCCCAATTAAGGGGTAATGTGCCACTATTTAGGGATTAACAATATGTAAGGTTGGAGTCTCAAGAAAACCAAATCCCCATCCTCAAAGTTGTGCTCTATCATGTGCCTATCCACACTCATATTCTATCGATTATTTGTTGTCTACGGGTTCTCCTTTAGCAACTTGAGAATATCCCGACTATCAGTGATCCAATCCTTGGCTTTGGGAGCTTTTCTCTCCCGGAAAACCAAGTCTACCAAAGTGGGAGCATCATAACTGTACAATTCTTGAAAGGGTGTCATTCCAATGGACATGTGGAAAGTGGTGTTGTAGCAATGCTCTCCTAGATGTAGCCATCTGATCCATGTTCTTTGTTGTCCACCCACATAGTTCCTCAAATACCCCTCAACCCACTTGTTGAGTATATCGGTCTTCCCATCTTTCTGAGGGTGATAGCTGGTGTTGGGTGTCAACTATGTCCCCACCAATCTAAACAAATCTCTCCAAAATGTCCCAATAAAGCAACTTTCCCTGTCACTGATGATGTTCCTTGGCAACCCATGAAGTCTGAAGACCTCCTTGAAGAAGAACTCGGCTACCTAAACTGCATGGAATAAAAGTGTGCATGGAATAAAAGTGTGCAAACTTGGTCAATATTTCAACCACTACATAGATGCAGTCCTTACTCTGGACCTTGGGTAGGCCTGTGATGAAGTTCATCGATATACTCTCCCATTTCTTCTCTGGAATGGGAAGTGGTTGAAGTATCCCCGCTGGAAGCGTATGCTTTGACTTGTTCTGCTAACAAGTCACACACTCACTAATGTACCTCATAATCTCCTGTTTGAGGACCTTCCATGAGAACATCTCTCTGATCTTCCTATAGGTTTTGAAAAACCCATAATAGCATACCAGTGATGAATCATGAACTGTCGCAAGGATTTCTTCTTGAGTCTTGAATCTGTCACTAAGTAGAATCTATCCTAGTAGAATATGACATTATCAATGACCTTGTACCTATCATCCTAAACCTATCCATCCAAAACCTCACAAACAAACTTGTTCTTATAATATTCTACTAACAAGTGGGACTTCCAATCTGTTGAAATCTCCATCAAAGAACATGTCATAGGTCTCCTAGATAGTTCTTCAGCCACAATGTTATTCTTCTGTTTGACATACTCTATATCAAAGATGAAGGCCTTCAACTTTGTCACCCATTTCTGTTGGCGCTCACTGAGGTCCTTCTGCTCAAGGAAATACTTTAAGATGTTGTGATATTTTTTGACCACGAATTTTATGCCCACCAAATATTGTATAAATTTGGTCAAGGCATGCATGATAGCCAACATTTCCTTTTCATAAATGGAGTATAGCCTCTCGGGATGAATGAGCTTCCTGCCCTTGAACGCAATGGAATGTCCTCCCTACATCAAAATTTCCCCAATACCCTCTTCAGACGCATCACACTCTAATTCAAATGGTAAAATGAGTTCAGGTAATGCTAACACTAGACATGTGCCCATGAATTCCTTCATGTGATCAAAGGATTTCTATGACTCATTGGTCCAGATGAAATCCTCATGTCAGGTGAGATCTGTAAGTGGTGCTCCAAGATGAGAAAAAACCCTAACAAACCGCCTATAATAGCTGCATAGCTCAAAGAAGCTCCTCAACACTGTCACATTCCTAGGTGTTGGCCAATCCAAAATCGCCATGATCTTCTCCTGGTGCACCTGTACCCCTTGTGCATTGATAATGTGGCCCAAGTAAATTAGTTTAATCATACCGAACTCACACTTGGACTCTTTGGCGTATAGTGACTGTGTCTCTGTGATGCTCATTACCTCATCCAAGTGCCCCATATGTTCCTACCATGTATTTTTGTATACCAATATGCCATCGAAGAAAACCAAGATCGTTTTTTATCCGGATTTTATGAGAAGAACGAAATGAATACAGATTATTAACATGTGCTTAACACAAAATAACATAGATACAGTAAAATTGGTTTTCTATTCAATAACGAAATAAGTTGAAACTGTAAAATGCAACGAAAACAAGCTTGTTGGAATGGTGGCAGCTTATCTCTGAGAAGAGATGTGACGATTGTGTGAATTCACAAGAAGAAGATTACCATGAGGATTTGAAGGCATTTTTACAATAAAAAATAATGCCAAAAACTCTAGACATCCAAAAAACTATCCCTAGGAGATGAAGCGCCAAAATTCATGTGGGCCTCGTTTAGGTAAGTTAGTACATCAACTTCCTGGGGTCGTAACTTTTGCATATGATCTTTGTTTTAGGCGTGTGATAGCTTGTTGGAAAGGTATCGTAGAGGAGACTCATTTTGGGGGCTCAATCATGACTTCGGATATCATTGAGGATCTCAATCCCGAAAAACCTTCATTTAGGCCCTCAAAATGGCCCCGAAAGTTAAAACTGCTAAAAATAGTAAATTGCCAAAATTGTCAAAAAATTGTTTTGAGCCAGTTGGAAAAGGTGGGTGGCCACCGATATCCATCTAGATCAATCCTCCCTCCTTAGGAAGTAATGGTATCCATTGTGTTGAGGTCCCCCATCAGATGAGGAAATTTTTTCTGAATTTGGCCCCGGGTGAGCCACTTGCCTTGGTGCAGGAGTTGGCCTGCTTTGACGACTCGATAAAGATGGATCCTTTGTTGTTGAGTGCCCTTGATCTGTGTGTCCACAATCTAATCATTGGATTCCTATTGTATGCAGTCAGGGTTGAGATCTGTTGGTGTCAGTTGTTCTGCTACTTCTGAGGTGTCCAATAATGGTGGGAAATAAGGGCGAAGGAGATCCACATTGAACACCGGGTGCAGGCCCAGGAAGGGAGGAATGTTGAGCTCAAAATAATTATCCCCCACGGTCTTGGTGATAGTGTATGGCCCATAACGGAGTGGGCAAAGCTTCCTATGGGGTCCTATAAGGCATTCTTTCTGCAAGTGCAACCAAACTTTGTTTCCCACCTAAAACTTATGTAACACCCGATGTTGATCATGGTGTTGTTTGTACTTTTCATTGAACTTATGTAGGATATCCTGAACCTGTTGGTGGATGTGTTGGATCTACTCAATGAATCGGGTGGCTTTGTCAGCTTCAGTTGGAGTAGGATATGAGTCAGTCGAGGTGACCGCAAGGGGAAGTGCAACATCTATGGGACCCAATGGTTGGAATCCCAACCCCACCTGAAAGGGGTTGTGGATGGTTGAGCTATGCAGGGCTTGGTTGTAGCTATGATGGACATAGGGAAGGCTCTCATCCCATGTGCGAGGATTCTTTGAATTATACATGCGAAGGATATGCACAATAATTCAATTTACAACCTCGGTTTGGCCATCTGTCTGGGGGTGGAAGGTTGTGGATTTGGTGAGATTGGTGTCCAGCAGTGACCAGAGGCTCGACCAGAATGTGCTGATAAATTGACTATCCCGATCTAAGACAATGGTTTGTGGGATTCCAAAATGTACCCAGACTCGTTCAAAGAAGATCATGGCAGTGGCCTCTGATGTGATGCTCTTCTTGCAAGCAACTAGAATCTCCATCTTAGAAAAGAAATCAACAACCACAAAAACACAGTCATTTCCCCGCTTGGTGGATGGGAGGCCCGGCATGTAGTTCATTGAGATCGATTCCCATGGCCTATCAGGAGTAGGAAGAGTGGTGTATAGGCCATGTTTCTTAGTGGTATGTTTTCCAATAGCGTAGGCAGTGTAGGACCTAATATACTTGTTGACTTCCTGTCGAAGTTTCGGCCAGTAGAAATGTTTTTGTAGCATTGCCACTATCTTTTCAATGTCAAAGTGTCCTGCAACCCGACTGTAGTGGGATTCCCAGATCAACTTCACTCGCTCACTTGATGGAACACAGATATGGCCCACACGACACAATAACCCATCCTGAAGATGGAAATTATCGACAACTGCATTTGCACCCAACATTTGGTAGGTGGTGGCAAAGTTAGGGTCTGTCTCATAGAGTTGGGGCCATCTCGATGCCTCATGGCTGCAAGAGTCTAGCATCGTGGTGAGTGCCACGACTGGCGGTCTGCTGAGGCAATCAACGATGTGAATGGTGCTTCCTGTTTTATACTGGATGTTGAGGTGGAATTGTTGCAAGTATGTGGACCACTTTTGATGGCGGTCATTCTACAATTTTCCCTGTGTCTGCATGAACTGCAGTGGCTTATGGTTAGTGTGAATGACTATCTCCTTCCCAAGAATGTAATGTCTCCACTGGCGTCAGGCTTGTACAATGGAGTACATTTCTTTGTCGTAAGTAGGGTACTTATGAATAGTATCTGACAATGTCTCACTATGATAGGCCACGGGGTGGCCATTCTAAGTGAGAACGATGCCCACAACATAGTCTGAAGCATTTGTCTCAATTTCAAAGGGATGTTGCAGGTCTGGTAGTGAAAGTACTAGGGATGAGCACAAGTGTTGCTTCAAATCATCGAACGCTTGTTGTTGGGACTGGCCCCATGCAAATTTCTCCTTACCACCACCCCTGTTTATTTGGCTGAGGGCCCATGCAATATGGGAGAATCCCAACACGAACCTGCAGTAGAAATTGGCAAGGCCCAAAAAGCTTCGAAGCTCAGTGAGTGTTGTTGGGGCTAGACAGTCACGGATGACTTAGATCTTGGCTGGATCCACATGTACGCCATGTTGATCAATGATGTATCCCAGGTAATGGAACCTGTCCATGCCGAAGGAGCATTTTTCCAAGTTGGCGTATAGCTTGTGCTGCCGCAAGGTGTGCAGAACCTGTTGAATATGCTGCAAGTGTTTAGCCCAAGCCTTGTTGTAAATTAGAATTTCATACAGATACACCACTACAAAAGTATTGGTGAATGGTTGCATGATATCATCCATCATCCTCATGAAAGTGGTTGGAGCATTTGTCAAACCAAAGGGCATGACCAACCATTCAAAAAGGCCTTCCTTTGACTTGAAGGCGGTCTTCCATACATCTGTTTGTTCTATCGGGACCTAGTGGTAGCCAGACTTCAGATCAATCTTACTGAATTATTTGGCCCCTGTGAGTTGATCAAGGAGGTCGTCAATTCTAGGAATCGGGTACCAGTTTCTGACTATGATTTTATTCATATCCCAGTAATCAATACAGAGTCACCAAGTTCCATCTTTCTTCTGTACCAACACGATTGGGCTCCCGCAAGGTGATGAGATGGTACAGATGTGCTCCTTGTGGATAAGTTCTTGGATCTGTCACTTGATCTCCTCATTCTCTAACAAAGAGTGGCAATAGGCTGGCCCATTGGGCAACGGTGCACCAAGGGTCAGATCGATGGGGTGCTTGACCTGGTAGTGCAGAGGTACCCCTGTAGATGAGGAGAAGATATCCAAGTATTCTTCCACAACCTTATCTACTTGCTTATTCTATGTGGAGAGGTTGGTCCTAGAGACCCTAGATGTGGCTATGATCTTTTGCTTATTCTAAGAACGAATCACGAAGAAGACAAACTTCCTCATCTGAGAGATGACCTTCCTGCATTGCTTAGCAGAGATCAAGGAAATAGCACTAGGTGGGACTACCTCAGGTATCCTGTACAATTTCTTATTCAAAGTAATAATAACACTACGAGGCCTAGACTCATATACAACATGACATTTCCATAAATAAGGTTGGCCCAAAATAACATCAAAAACTTCGAGAGGAGAAACATCACACAATACCTCGTCTTTGAAGGGCTTGATGTCGTACGACATTCAACATTATTGGTTGACACGAAGATCACTTCCTTGGCGGCGCTATCCAATGGTGTAGGGTTGTGGGTGCGGCTTTGTTGGTAGGGTGAGCCACTTGACGACCTCTGCTAAGATGATGTTCTTCTGGCTACCGCTATCAACGATGAAGTGCAGCGAGGTGCCTTTTACCCACATGTATGAATGGAAGAGGCACTCTCCTTCTTCTGTCTCGTCTAGTTCACCAGGCTGGAGCTTTGTGGTAGCAATGGTGGCACTAGGTTCCGCGTCAATGATCTGTCTTCCCCTTTCTGGTTTTGGCTAAGAGTCAAAATCCACATCTGATTCAGAGGCTTTCACTTCAGCCACCAACGACTGCTTTGCGTGGAAGTTAGCAATGTTATGCCAAGGACTCTTATGGAAGTCGCACCACTTCTCGGTATCTTTCTTTTTCTTTTTGGTGTCCTTCTTTGCTTGCGGATTGGACTGATTGTCCTGATACTATCCATCTTTTCTCTATCCTTTGTTCTATGGGTTGGGTCCGCCCTTCCCCGACTTTTGTTGTGAGGGGTTCCCAGGCCCAAATTGCCACGTCTTTTGTTTGAATTTCTACTCAATTTTGACAGCATATCGGTAGGCCGCGCTGAAGGATGAGATGTCCAGAAAAACCATTTCGGTCTGGATGTATCTATGTAGAGCACCGTGATACTTGAGCACTAGATGTCGCTCTGAATCTTTGATACCCAGCTTGGTGCGCAAGGTATGGAAGATATTTGTGAAATCGGGCACTTCTTGGTCTCTTTCTTGCCGCAGTGTGGTCCATTTGGTATACAGGTTGTCATAACTTTCGACAGGGTAGTATTATTCCTTAATAGCATCCCTGAAGGATTCCCAGGTGGCCATGACTAAAAATAATGAGGTTTCATCTGTTTCCTTTTGCTCACGGAAAATTTCCCACCAATCTTTGACATGGGGAACAGCTTTAAGGAGCGCAAAAGTAATCTTTTCTCTATTGGAAAAGTTATGGACAGAAAAATACCCTTCTAGTAGATTCAACCACTTGTCTACAAAATCTACGTCATTCTGACCTTCAAATGTAGGAATATCGAAGTTTATTTTTACCTTGAAGGGTGCGACGCCTCCGTTCAAGGAAGATGCGTCGCTTGTTGGTAGTCGCCGAAGGATTTGCGCAAAACTATCCATCATCTCGTTACTTTGTTGCATGAGGGCTTCCTCAATCAACAATTTGAGAGGTTGCTTGGGAGTGCGAGAGCTTCTATCCTCAAGAGAAACAAGCTCGAGACCCAACCCTTTGTACTCCAACTTTGTTGGGGACATACATTAAGACGACAAGGAGCAGACCGCTCTGATACCACTGATTTGGATTTTATAAGAATAAAGAAATGAATACATATTATTAACATGTTCTTAACACAAAATAATAGAGATACAGTAAAACTGGTTTTTTATTCAATAACAAAATAAGTTGAAACTGTAAAATGCAGAGGAAACAAGCTTGTTGGAATGGTGGCAACTTATCTCTTAGAAGAGATGTGATGGCTGCACGCATTCACAAGAAGAATATTTCCATGAGGCTATGAAGGCATTTTTGCAATAAACAAAAATGACAAAAACCCTAGACATCCAAAAACCTAACCCTAGGAGATGAAGCGCCAAAAGTCATGTGGGCCACGTTTGGGTAAGTTAGTACATCAACTTCCCGGGGTCGTAACTTTTGCATACGATCTCCATTTTAGGCATGTGATAGCATGTTGGAAAGGTATCATCGAGGGGATTCATTTTGGAGGCTCAAGTATGCCTTCAGAAATCATTGAGGAGATCGATCCCGAAAAACCTTCATTTAGGCCCTCAAAATGGCCCCGGAAGTTAAAACTGCTAAAAATAGTAAATTGCCAAAATTGTCAGAAAACTATTTTGATCCAATTGGAAAAGGTGGGTGGTTACCGATATCCATTTGGATAAATAATCCCTCCTTAAGAAGCAATGGTATCAATTGTGTTGAGGCCCGCCATCAGATGAGGAAATTTATGCTGAATTTGGCCCCAGGTGAGCCACTTGCCTTGGTGCAGGAGCTGCCCTGCTTTGACGACTTGATAAAGATGGATCCTTTGTTGTTGAGTTCCCTTGATCTGTGTGTCCACGATATGATCATTGGATTTCTATTGTATGTGGTCAGGGTTGAGATCTGTTGGTGTCAGTTGTTCTGCTAGTTCTGAGGTGTCCAATAATGGTGGGACATAAGGGCGAAGGAGATCCACATTGAACACTAGGTGTAGGCCAAGGAAGGGAGGAATGTTGAGCTCAAAATAATTATCCCCCATGACCTTGGTGATAGTGTACAACCCATAATGGAGTGGGAGAAGCTTCTGATGGGGTCCTGTAAGGAGTTATTTCTATAAGTGCAACCAAACTTTTTCGCCCACCTGAAACTTATGTGGCACTCGATGTTGATCATGCCGTTGTTTGTACTTGTCATTAGAATTTTGTAGGATATCCTGAACCTATTGGCGAATGTTCTAGATCCACTCAATGAACCGGGTGGCTTTGTCAGCTTCAGTTGGAGAAGGAGATGAGTCGGTCGAGGTGACCGCAAGGGGAAGTGCAACATCTATGGGACCCAATGGTTGGAATCCCAACCCCACCTGAAAGGGGTTGTGGTCGGTTAAGCTATGCAGGGCTCGATTGTAGTTATGATGGAAATAGGGAATGCTCTCATCCCATGTGTGAGGGTGCTTTGAGTTATACATGTGAAGGATATGCACAATCATTCGATTTACAACCTTGGTTTGGCCATATGTCTGGGTCGGGTGGAAGGCCGTGGATTTGGTGAGCTTGGTGTCTAGTAGTGACCAGAGGCTCGACCAGAATGTGTTGAGAAATTGACTATCCCAATATTAGACAATGGTTTGTGGGATTCCAAAATGTACCCAGACTCGTTCAAAGAAGAGCTTGGCAATGGCCTCTGATGTGATGCTCTTCTTGCAGGCAACCAGAATCACCATCTTAGAAAAGCGAACAACAACCACAAAAACACAGTCATTTCCCCGCTTGGTGGGTGGGAGGCCCAACATGTAGTCCATTGAGATGGATTCCCATGGCTTGTCAGGAGTAGGAAGAGCGGTGTACAGACCCTGTTTCTTAGTGGTCGGTTTGGCAATAGGCCAGGCAGTGCAGGACCTGATATACTTGTTGACCTCCTGTCGAAGTTTCGGCCAGTAGAAATGTTTCTGTAGCATCGCCACTGTCTTTTCGACGCCGAAGTGTCCTTCCACCCGACTATAGTGGGCTTCCTAGATCAGCTTCGCTTGCTCACTTGATGGAACATAGATATGGCCCAGACGACACAACAACCCATCCTAAAGATGGAAATTATCGACAACTGCGTTTGCACCCAACATTTGGTAGGTGGTGGAGAAGTCAGGGTCTGTCTCATAGATTTGGGGCCATCTAGATGTCTCATGGACGCAAGAGTCTAGCATCGTGGTGAGTGTCGCGATTGGTGGTCTACTGAGGCAATCAACGATGTGATTGGTGCTTCCTGTTTTATACTGGATGTTGAGGTGGAATTGCTACAAGTATGTGGACCACTTTTGATGGCGGTCATTCTGCAATTTTCCTTGTGTCTGCATGAACTGCAGTGGCTTATTATCAATGTGGATGACTGTCTCCTTCCCAAGAATGTAATGTCTCCACTGGCGATAGGATTGTACAATGGAGTACATTTCTTTTTCATAAGTAGGGTACTTATGGACAGTATCTGACAGTGTCTCACTATGATATGCCACGGGGTGGCCGTGCTAAGTGAGAACAATGCCCACAGTATAGTCTGAAGCATCTGTCTCAATTTCAAAGGGATGTTGCAGCTATGGTAGTGAAAGTACTGGGGCTGAGCACAAGAGGTGCTTCAAATCATCGAACGCTTGTTGTTGGGACCGGCCCCATGCAAATTTCATCTTACCACCACCCTTGTTTATTTGGCTGAGGGCCCATGCAATATGGGAGAATCCCAACACGAACCTGTGGTAGAAATTGGCAAGGCCCATGAAGCTCCAAATCTTAGTGAGTGTTGTTGGGGCTAACCAGTCACGGATGACTTGGATCTTGGTTGGATCCACATGTACACCATGTTGATCAATGATGTATCCCAGGTAATGGACCATGTCCATGCCGAAGGAGAATTTTTCCATGTTGGTGTATAGCTTGTGCTGCCGCAAGGTGTGAAAAACCTGTTGAATATGCTACAAGTGTTCAGCCCAAGTCTTACTGTAAATTAGAATGTCATCCAGATACACCACTACAAAAGTATTGGTGAATGGTCGCAGGATATCATCCATCATCCTCATGAAAGTGGATGGAGAATTTGTCAAACCAAAGGGCATGACCAACCATTCAAAAAGGCCTTCCTTTGACTTGAAGGCGGTATTCCATACATCTGTCCGTTCTATCAGGATCTGGTGGTAGCCAGACCTTAGATCAATATTACTGAAGTATTTGGCCCCCGTGAGTTGATCAAGGAGGTCGTCAATTCGGGGAATCGGGTACCAATTTCTGACTATGATTTTATTTAGATCTCGGTAATCAATACAAAGTCGCCATGTTCCATCTTTCTTCTATACTAGCACGATTGGGCTCCCGCAAGGTGATGAGCTGGGACAGATGTGCCCCCTGTGGAGCATTTCTTGGATCTGTCACTTGATCTCCTCCTTCTCTAATAAAGAGCGACGATAGACTGGACCATTGGGCAGCAGTGCATTGGGGGTCAGATCGATGGGGTGCTTGCCTTGACAATGTAGAGGTACCCCTGTAGGTGAGGGGAATATATCAAAGTATTCTTCCACGACCTTATCTACTTGCTTCTGCTGTGTGGAGAGGTCGACCACAGAGACCCTAGATGTGGCTATGATCTTTCACTTATTCTGAGAGCGAATCACGAAGAAGACAAACTTCCCCATCTGAGAGATGACCTTCCTACATTGCTTAGCAGAGATCAAGGAAATAGCACTAGGTGGGACTGCCTCGAGTATCCTCTACAATTTCCTGTTCAAAGTAATAATAACACTACGAGGCCTAGACTCATATACAACATGACGTTTCCATAAATAAGGTTGGCCCAAAAGAACATCACAAACTTCGAGAGGAGAAACATCACATAATACCTTGTCTTTGAAGGGCTTGATGTTGTATGACAGTCGACATTATTGGTTGGCACAGAGATCGCTTCCTTGGTGGAGCCATCCAATGGTGTAGGGTTGTGTGTGCGGTGTTGTTGGCAGGGCGAGCCGCCTAATGACCTCTGATGAGATGAGGTTCTTCTGGCTACCACTATCAACGATGAAGTGCAGCGGGGTGCCTTTTACCCACATTTGTGAATGGAAGAGGTGCTCTCCTTCTTCTGGCTCGTCTGGTTCACTAGGCTAGAGCTTGGTGGTAGAAACAGTGGCACTAGGTTCTACATCAATGATTCATCTTCCCCTTTTTGGTTCTAGCTCAGAGTCAAAATCCACATATGATTCAGAGGATTTCACTTTGGCTGCCAATGACTGCTTTGAGTGGCAGTTAGTAGTGTTATGCCAAGGACTCTTATGGAAGTCGCACCACTTCCCGGTATCTTTCTTTGTCCTTCCAGTGTCCTTCTTTGCTTGTGGCTTGGACTAGTTTTCCTGATATTGTCCATCTTTTCTCTGTCCTTTGTTCTATAGGTTGGGGCCGCCCTTTCCCAACTTTTGTTGTGAGGGGTTCCCAGGCCCAAATTGACACGTCTTTTGTTTGAGCTTCTGCTCGATTTTGACGGCATATCGGTAGGTCGCGCCCAAGGATGAGATGTCCAAAAATTCCATTTTGGTCTGGATGTATCTATGAAGAGAACCACGATACTTGAGCACCATATGTCGCTCCGAATCTTTGATACCCAGCTTGGTGCACAAGGTATAGAAGATATTTGTGAAATCGGGCACTTCTTGGTCTCTTTCTTGCCGCAGTGTGGTCCATTTGGTATACAGGTTGTCATAACTTCCGACATGGTAGTATTGTTCCTTAATAGCATCCCTGAATGATTCCTAGGTGGTCGTGACTGAAAATAATGAGGTTTCCTTTGTTTCCTTTTGCTCCATAAAGTTCCCCACCAATTTTTGACATGGGGAGCAACTTTGATGAGCGCAAAAGTAATATTTTCTCTATTCAAAAAGTTATGGACAGAAAAATACCCTTCTAGTAGATTCAACCACTTGTCTACAACATCTGCATCTATTTGACCTTCAAATATAGGAATATCAAAGTTTATTTGTACCTTGAAGGGTGCGGTGCCTCTGTTTGAAGAAGATGCGTCGCTTGTTTGTAGTCATCGAAGGATTTGCACGAAACTACCCATCATCTCGTTCCTTTGTTGCGTGAGGGCTACCTCAATCAACGATTTGAAAGGATATCTTGTCATGTCATCTTTCTTTTCTCCTGCCATGAGAGGTCGCTTGGGCGTGCGAGAGCTTCTATCCTCAAGAGAAACAAGCTCGAGACCCAACTCTTTGTACTCTGACCTCATTGGGGACATACATTAAGACGACAAGGAGCAGACCGCTTTGATACCACTGATATGGATTTTATGAGAAGAACGAAATGAATATAGATTATTAATAGGTGCTTAACACAAAATAACATAGATACAGTAAAACTAGTTTTCTATTCAATAATGAAATAAGTTGAAACTGTAAAATGCAGCGGAAACAAGCTTGAGGGAATGGTGGCGGCTTATCTCTGAGAAGAGATGTGACGGCTACGTGCATTTGAAAGAAGAAGATTACCATGAGGCTCTAAAGGAATTTTTAGAATAAACAAGAATTCAAAAAACCCTAGACATCCAAAAACCTAACCCTGGGAGATGAAGCACCAAAAGTCATGTGGGCCCCGTTTGGCTAAGTTAGTACATCAACTTCCCGAGGTCGTAACTTTTGCATACGATCTTCGTTTTAGGCGTGTGATAGCCTGTTGGAAAGGTATCGTTGAGGAGATTCATTTTGGGGGCTCAATTATTCCTTCAATTATCATTGAGGAGCTAGATCCCAAAAAACCTTCATTTAGGCCCTCAAAATGGCCCTGGAAGTTAAAACTACTAAAAATAGTAAATTGCCAAAATTGTCAGAAAATTGTTTTGAGCTAGTTGGAAAAGGTGGGTGGCCACCGATATCTATATGGATCAGTTTTCCCCCTGAATATGTGGTTCATGTAAGACTGAAATGTAGTTAGTGCATTGGTTAGCCCAAATGGCATAACCAGAAACTCAAAATGACCAAAGTGGCATCTGAGTGTCGTCTTCTCTATGTATTTCTCTTGAATGTTGATGTGATGATATCCAGAGCATAGATCAATGTTCGAGAAGAAAATTTCCCCATGCAGTTCATCCATCAACTCATCTATCCAAGGGATAGGATATCGGTTCTTGATGGTTTTCTTGTTCAAGGCCTGATAGTCGATGCACATCCTCATGGTACCATCCTTCTTCAAAACTAAGACAATTGAAGAAGAGAATGGATTGTTGCTAGGTCTGATGTGTCCCATCACTAGAAATTCCTTAATTTATTTCTCTATCTCATCCTTGAACCTCCTAGGATGACGATATGGTGGTGTGATCATAGGTTTTCCCCCGTCCTCAAACTCAATGGTGTGCTCAAACCCCCTGTTCGTTGGCCTCCTTGCTGGAATCGAACCAAAAACCTAGTGATGACTTCCCAACAAGTTCTTGATCTCTGTCTAATATTGTTTCCGACCCTCTGAATCCTTCTACGAAGTGCTCAAGCACTCTACAACATATGCTACCTCCCCATGCATGAAGATCCTCTCCATCCTCTTGGACGAAAATATCTAGGGTGCCCCTGTCAACATGCCCCTCAGAATGATCCTCTTCCCATCACTATCTCTGAACCCCATCTCCAAGGTTTGGTAGTTGGTGGTATTTTTTCCCAATGTGATCAACCACTAGACTCCCAATACCACATATGTGTCAGTTAGGTCAACTACATAAAATGTGTCTCTCACTGTGTAGCTACCTAACTTTATTTCTAAGTCTAGGACTCTGTCAAGACACTCCACTATATGACCATATTCTATTGCAACATTGAATCCCTCAAAATCCTCTATTTGTAGTGCCCACCTCGATACCAATGAAGCATCAATGAAGTTGTGGGTGGCCCCACCATCAATTAGGGTGATTTCCCACTGTCCCTGAATAGTCCCTCTGATTCGGAGGGTGACATATTTGGGAACACCAGAAAGGGTCTCTATGAATCCTCCCTTTGCTAGTTTCCTTCCATCAACTTGCTCAGAAGGTTGTGGTGGTACCAGTGGGTGGGTCCCTACCAGTGTCGGTGGTCTCAGTAGAGAATGCTCCTCTTTCGGTAATGGATCCTCCTTTGAGCTAGTGGATCCGCGATCCTACTCCTCCTCCTCACTATCCACATTGTCTGTTGCCACCTCAATATAATGGATCTCTCCCTTGCCCATGCACTTATGGCCTAGAACCCAAGGGTATCTGCAAGAGAATCATAGCTTCTTCCTCATCAACTCATGTCTAGTGTCATTGTCCAACTTGGGATTACCCTTCCATTCCCTTTGAGTATTTCTCTGATCCCTGTCTTTCCGTGGTACAAAGGGTTTGGTAACAGGTTTGGGTTTCAATGTTGAGTCCCCCATGTCTCTCATGCGCAAAATGGCCTCTTGTAGGGTGTGAGACTTGAAATCCTTAACCCAACCCCTCAATGGATCCGCCAATGACTCAGTGAACAACATCACCAGTCGATGATCTGATATATTGGATACGACCACTTCCTTCCGTTGGAACTCTGTGATGAAGGTCTCTACTGATCATGTATGTATCAACTGTGTAAGGTTCCTGAAATGGAGCTCTGGATATCTCCCGTCAAATTTCTCCATCAAACTCTCAATGAAATCCAAGTATGAAGTAATGTGGTTGTGACCCAAGGTCACCAGCCCATGGTACCACCACTCGTGGGCCACCCCATCCAAGTGCAAAGTGGTGAAACTGATAGCATCTAACTCTGTCATCGGGTTAATCTTGAAGTATGTGTCAAGATTCTATACCCATTCCTGAGCTAAGCATCTCGATGATCTGTCGAAAGTAGAATGTTCACTTTCCCACTTTCTTGATGAATTCCATGTTGTGAGTTTTCCCATTGCCCCTATGTGCCTCCTGGGGTTTGTTTTGATACCTGATCGAACAATAGTCTAGAAAAATCATGTTTGCATGAAACTCTGGTCCTAGTGCCAAGTAGTCTCTCCTATACTCCCTGAATGGATCCTATGGCACTACATGTCCCTGACCTGGCTGTCCTTCCACAGGCCCTGGCTATCCCAATGGATGTCCTCCCTGGAACTGTGGATATAAAGGTTGGGGAATCCTCCCAAACGATGTATAGGCTCATACTAGTGAAGGGTGTGCACTAGCTCCGCCTTGAGATCCACTGGAGCCACTGGCCCCGCCTCCTCGGTGTCCTCCTAAACCACTCACTCCTCCTGCAGCATTGGCACCTATAGTTCTCACGCTATGATGGATCATCTGTTTATTGATGACCATCTGTGCTATGGTGTTCATCGTGTCTCGTTGTCCTCTGGCTAGGTCATTCAATATGGTCTGCGTATTGTCCGGTTGTGTCTCGGGGCATTTATTCCTACCCTATGGAGTCTCTCATTGGTCACCCATACTCCTCTCTATATATTCCTCTGTGTTAGATCTGATATGCTCTCTGTCCTCTAACTTTGGCTATGTATCAAACTAAGTGTGGAAGGGAGTGTAGTCCCTTTTGTTCCCATCTCTCTGGTCTTTGCTATGACCTCTATGGTATGGAATGTACTCGTCCCCAATATGTCCTCGACCCTCTGGGTATTCTTCTCCTATTCTCGAAATCATGGGGTCATGAGAAGTACTTTCTTCATAAGCTGGCAGGAAGAAAGTTATAATACCATTGTAATGTTCCTAACTCGACTAGTCTAGGAAACACTGCTAAACTGACAAATCCACTGTCTGATTTGATACTTTGGGAGTTTTTGGATGCATTTGAATTAATGTTTTAACATACTTGGTGATTTTTGCAAGTGTGTTTAATTCAATTCATGTTTAATCAAAATATACGATGAATATAGAATAAGGAAGAAACACCATCTCATTCATATGTATTATGAGGGAAAAAATAGGAAATACAATAATATGTTGAAATCATAGAAATAATTGTCAGCTATATCTCATGGATCATCCTTGGAACACAAGAAACTAATACAAAATACATGTGATTAGAATATGAAGGAAGATATGAGCATGCACAGATAGATCGACAAAAATGCAGTTCCAAAAACTCACGACAACTGCTGAAAACATTGGAAAAATTGCCCTGGTGGCTATACCTAACAAAATCACCTAGACATTGTCCCAAACTAAGTGCCATGGCCTCTAGGCTTCTACTGATGAATGATAGACTGGAGATCAGACCCCATAAGCTTTGGATGTCGTCTCTTGGGGGTTGCACACCTCCTGGGCTCAATGAGTGCTCCCTAGTGATTCCACTGACATAATCTACTGATATATATATATATGTATATATATATATATATCAAAATGTGCACACTAGCCAATGTTGTACTGGGTCAGAAGGGTTTCCTCGGATCTAATCTGAAACTCCCTATGGAACCCCAAATGTCCCTCCTCAAGAGTTGTGCACTTTATGGCTATCTGTTGCGAACTGAGAGATTCCACAGTCAGAATATGATGATTAGTGGCTCAAAATATGTACCTTGGATAGTCCTCAACTGGGTCGAGAGGAATATATAAGATAATCTTTGGTCTTGTGCATCTACGCAAAAACCCTCTCTAACCCTTGCGCCCTCACTGGCTGAGTTGCGAAATCACTATAAACTGGATACTTATGAATAGCACGGTGAAATACATGGATGGTATCTCCAATAGGCTAGGGTGTGTCTCTCATCACCAAAACCGATCAAGGTGGTGGTTTCCTCTAGAAATCCACAAAACAACAAAAGTTTGATTCTCCTCCTCCTCTGGAAACTCTCTCAACATCAAATCATAACCTAATGAGGAATTAGGTTGAATTCCTCCCTTTATACTCTTCCTGATCTAATTCTCCATTGACATCACTTAAGCTAGGCACTTTTCCTCCTAAGGTGAGTAATTAAATAATTAAGTCTCCCCCTCAACACCTTTTCATTCTATTTCTCCGTTGACTTTAGCTTAAGTGACTTTTCCTATACTTTTTGGCTTAATTCATCGTTTAGCCACTAATTCACCCCTTATTTCTCCTCTTGTTCCATGTTTGTTCCTGACTATATTCTACGAGAACAAATAGACTACTAAGTCACTCCCTACTGGCCTACTATTGGGAATGGGACATCACAATATCACCCTGAGACAGATGGTCAAACATAAAGAGTAAATTGGGTGATTGAAGATATGTTGAGGATGTATGTGATGGATAAGCCATCAAAATGGGAAGACTACTTACATTTGGTAGAGTTTGCTTACAAAAATGGATATCAAGCATCTTTAAAGATGATCCCATTTGAAGCATTGTATGGTAGAATCTGCAACACGTCAGTGAGTTGGGATAACTCAACAAACCACGCAATAGTTGGACCAAATCTACTCCAAGAAATGGAGGAGCAGGTGGTAAAGATAAGGCAGAATTTAAAGGCTGCCCATGATAGATAGAAAATTTACACAGATAAAGGTAGAACCCACAGAGAGTTTAAAGTGGGTGATCACGTGTTCTTGAAAGTAAAAGAAAGCAGCAGTTCCCTGAGGTTGGGGAATTATTCTAAGTTAGCAATGCATTATTATGGGCCATTCGAATTCATAGAGAGGATTGGTCATGTTGCATATATGTTTGCATTTCCTGCATCCTTGTGTATTCATAATGTTTTCCATGTGTCATTCCTTTAGAAGTGTGTACCTAATGCTAATCATGTAATTGATTGGAATGTGATTCAGGTGGAGCCAGAAGGCGATTTCTGAGTGTGACTGGTTTGCATATTGGACCGGAAAGTCAAATAACTCTAGAAGTGAGTCATGGAGTTGGTAAATGTCCAATGGACGTGGTACGGTCTTGAAGATGAAACTTGGGAGCATGAGGATGCTATGTGAGTAGAGTATCCTCATCTTTTTGAAATTTTTTGAAGTTTTGTATGTATATGTGTACATAATGCACTTATGAAAGTGCATAAATAAGGGGAAGGGGAATGTAATGTCCCTAATCCAAACCCCATTTGTAGTTTCCCATATAGGTTGGTGAGCCATTGACAATAAGTATCAATGTAATGTACATATAGGCTTGTGAGCCATGATACCAAGTTTTGGTACGTCGCACACCTATGGAGTGTGCGAGGATGGTTATTGTAAAAAAGGTGTGCACATTCCATAGTGTTGTGCATACCTGAGCTAGTGCATGTAGATTTCTCATCAAGGGAGGGTGCACATATTCCACAGTGTTGCGCGCACTCAAGTAAGTGTGTGGGAATGATTGTGATGCACACACACACATATACATATATGTGTGCGTGTTTTGAGGCCAGAGAGCCTATCTGAGTATTGGGCTTGTGAGTTGGACATAATAAGTGAGTGCCCCTATTCTTGTAAAGTGTATCACACTCAAGTTATTAATATATGACATTGATGAGCACAGACTGACTCAGACGAAAAGAGATGGGGGGATATCTCCATCGAAAAAGGGAAAAGGGGGGGAATAATTTACAGATATATTATTTATCCTAAGTTCCCAAGGGTTAGTAACAAGTTACAAGGTGGATTAAAGATACTTCTGAAGGAGACAAGTTTCAAGTTGAAGGCATGCAATATATATTGTCAGCCTTAGTGTATTATGGGCATTATTGCATTATCCATTATGTGGATGATGATTCATGTTTTCAAGCTCTCGTACGCAAAAGGGGGTCGGACTGTATGTAAAATTCAACTATTACCTTATTTGCACATAGAAGCTTGTAAGGAGTTGAGAGGTTGTAACAAAAGTTTGTTGTAGAAGAAGCAGGTTGTTAGTCTTGTAGGTTGTTGAAGCAGCAGGTTTCCAGGCCCATATTTTTTCCAAGAGGCGGGTTGTTAGGACCATGAACAATCTCTCTAGGTGAGAGATTGGTTGGAAATTGTTCTTTGGTGCATTGGAAATTAGTTGTAGTGCTTTGAGACTTCCTGATCCAGCCTGTTGTCGAAGCCTTGGAAGGGAAGTGGGGCGGCCGAAAGACTGTTGAGCAAAGAAGGGGCACACTTCTTGGGGTGGAACAAACATGTGGGGAATGAGGGATTGTAGACTAGTTGCAACAACCGACACCTTGGACTAAGCAATTTCATTGTTTGTTTGACCATAGATTGGCACTAGGAATCTTTTTTCCCTAGTGGAGTTCAAGCCCCATATCGAGGGTGACCTATTGTTGAAATATTATGAGCAACAATGTTTATGGTTGGGAGGAATGTCTAAGTCATGTGCATAGTTGGTGGCTTTTCATAAAATATAAGTGTTCTTCTGTGCTTGTCTATCTTCTGTGTGATTATTCATTTGTATTTGTTATGATATATTACTTGCATAATGTTGCATATGAATAATGGTTGTTATTATGTTAATGTTGTCTATTTTGTACGTGTGATGTGATTATTTAGCATAGTATTCGTATATGTTGAGTATTCTAGTTGATGAATAACTTTTGTTAAGATAGTCTTGGTAAATGGTTAAGAGCTTCATGTGGGATGATCTGAAATGATCTTTTAATGAATTTGGTTAAGTGTTTTGCATGTGTAAATTTACCAGTTAAGACTTAATAAGAAGGAGAATAAGCTTAAAGAAAGAAGTTGTAGCCACATAAATAATTCAGAATAACAAATGAACAATAATGACAACAAACCATAACTCCAAAACTTGATAACGGAGTTCAACAATTTTTCCTACGTCTCCAGGCCTTTGTCTCAGCGAGGGAGGATTTTCTTTACTAGTCTTCAATGCTTACATCTTACATCAAGTTTGCATAAAAAATATTACAAATTTGTCTCGTGTTGTTCTGGTCGACTTCATAAATTTGATGCAAAATACAACACTGAAAAGGGCTTCCTCTAGCTCCCAGAAATGGCCTCCAAAGTTTGGCTCTCCTCAAGGCTTTTTTGCATAAAGTGTCTTGTTCTCCAAAATCCCTACATAAAAATGGTTTTTCCAACCTTATTCTCATGGTAAAATAGGCTTGTTTATATAACATTTGAGTTGGGGATAAGATCCCAACTTCTCTCCAAGATAAGGCCTCTTTTTGGGCTCCAAATCCTCAAAAAATGGGCAAAATCCCATTAAAATAGGCCTAAAATCATAAAAAAAAAAATCCAATTCTATAGTTCAAAACCCACTTCTCAGCAAATTTGGGTGTGCATGCCTTTTCTCTGAGATCCTGGTCATATGGGTGGCCATGTGGTTGAGTCTTGGGTCAACAGTTAGCCCCCTCACAATTATCCCTTCGTTCCGGCACCTTGGTCGATGGGCTAGCCCTGCCAACCAGGTGCTACATCCCTGTCGACCGGGCGCTACATCCCGCGACCTCAAAATTATAACCAATTTAGATATATTTTATGCCATTTATATAATTAAGAGACAAGGTATCTCGGACTGTTGGCGCACCAGTTAGAAATCATTGCATATCAATAGGTCGGAGGTTCGAATCCTATGAAGCTGCAACAAATTTTGACTCGACCCATATTGGCTTGATCTAGGGTGCCACGTGGTGCCCTGTGATTGGGCCACATGTCACCATTTCATTTCCCCGAGCCACATCAGTTTCCTAGCGGACTACCACATCACCTACTCTGTTAACTGCACAATCATCTCTAGCTCATGACCATACTGACACGTGTCATCAATGGAGCCTGCCACGTCACTACCAACCTGTCATCCATATTGCCATGTGTCAAAATATCACTGGGCCACATCATCGTATGGACTTCCACATGTCAGTCCGTACAGTCCAATCACCTACCACATCAACATCCAAAAATGTTGAATCCTCTTGACATGTGTCAACCTCTAGTGCTTCCACGTGAGCATGTTGATGTCATATGCCACATGCGGGTCGTACTGCTGATGTCAATAGTATGAATTGTTGACTTTGAACTTTGACTTTTTGTGTGTTTGGATAAAACTTCAGAACGCAATATATTCGCCATACATAGTCCATTTTTGAAAAAGAATATACTATCATAATCGACGCGACGAGTAGTACGCGATGGCACTAGTTTCTTCTGAATCCAAGAACTTTGATCACACCTCCCCACTGAGACCTGTTGGTCCTCCAAAAGGATATTAACCAGACATCAACTGCGAGTTAGGCCTCCCCACATGTCCTTTGTCTATCAAATATGTCCTATGCACTTGTCACATCATAATCAATTGCAAAACAACCATGATAATTGAACACATATTGTTAGCCATCTTCATTCGTTCACATCCTTCTGAATTCACTACCATCCATGTAGAAAACATTAGCAGTGATAACAATATCAGAAATATGATTGAAAATGAACCAACATGTTTGTTCTTCTTTACAGGTTTGCATGACAAAAATTCATCTTGAAGCAAAGTATGACTAGATCTACATGCTACGACCATTTTACTTTCTTGCTTAAGATCAACTTCTTTATTGGGTACAATAATAGGTGTATTTCTTGCATAGGATACCTTCTTTAGTTGTTCCATTGTTAGAAGAGATTTTTTCCCTTTGATATGATGAGCATGCACAATATATTTTGTCCTTTCTTTAGTTAAGTGATATTGATTATGTTCCCTGAAGAAGATTGCTTTGTGATCATATAAATAAGGGCTACCCAAGACCATTCCACATGCCTCTAGCAACACCAAATCACATGTTACCTCATCCACAAACTTAGATGTAATTGCAAACTTTATGACTTCCTCTTCCCCTACTCTGACTCAGTTTGCTTTCTTCACATTCCTTTTTCCTTTGCCTTCTTTCTTTGAAGATGATTCCATTGATACACTAACTCCAGTTTTTCCTGCTTCAATATATGTTGTGATCAAGATGGATCTCGGTGGCCATCCACCTTTTCCACTGAATCATCATTTTGAGCCTGTGGTTTTGATAAACCATGGAATTCACCCTTTTGGTGGGGAATGGAATGTAATGTCATCTTCATTTGTTAATTACAGACATCGTGTAATGGTCTTATGTTCATGCCTACAACATAGCGTTAATGCGCCGGATCCCATTAGAACTCCATAGGTAAGCATGCTCGGGCTAGAGTAGTACTGGGATGGGTGACCACTCGAGAAGTCCTAGTATTTTACATGCCTATGGAATTTTATAAACTTAGTCCAATTTATCCCACATGCATCATGGAAATTGTTCTCCTCTCACTCTCTCATATATAATTGAAGTGAAGGAGGCCCTTTAAGCATGTAATGGATTGTGATGTAAAGCTTCTTGTGAATGAAGCATAGCCAACATCTCTTTCTTTTTAGAGATAAGATACTCCATTTTTCCAATTTGTGTTCTACAATGTTTTTCTATCTTATTCAGTAATAAAAGTTGGGTTTCACTGTATTTATGTGTTCTCTTCCATATTTTTGTATGTTTCATTGTTATATCTTGGTTATATTTATTCCTTCATGTCGTTCTCAAAATAATCCGGATTAGTGCTATCAGAGAAGTATGCTCCTTGTCATTTCTCAGAGCAGGTCCTCGACGAGGTCAAGGTATATAGATTTGGGTCTCGAGCTAGTTTCACTTGAGGACAACCACTCTCGCTAGCCCAAGAAACCTCCGATGGTGGAAGAAAAGAGAGATGACAGAGTAGGAGATCCTTTCAAGACGTTTCTCGAGGAATCCCTTGTGTGACAAAGGAACGAGATGATGGGCAACTTTGCTCAGATCCTTCAAAGACTACCGATGGCGGAAACCGAGGCATCTTCGAAAATAAACAATTTCGCATGTGCGACACCCTTTAAGGTACAAGTCAATTTTGATATCCCTTTATATGAAGGCTAAGATATATGTAGATGTTCTAGAAAAATGGTTGAATCTTCTAGAAGGTTATTACTCTGTCCAAAAAAAAATCGACAGTGAAAAGATCACCTTCGCGCTCCTTAAATCTCTTCCCCATGTCATATCTTGGTGGGAAGGTTACTAGGAGAGGTACACCGCAGATGAATCTACACTATTCGGGAGAGAACCCACTTGGATGACCTCTGTAGATTCCCTAAAGGAGGATTTCTACCCTGTTGGAAACTATGATGACCAATACATGAGATGGACAACTCTGCATCATAAAAGAGACCAAACGGTGACAGAGTACACCAACATATTTCATACCTTGCGCTCAAAGCTGGGTATCAAAGACACTGAGCGACACCTGGTTTTGAAGTACTGCATTGGTCTACACAGGTACATCCAAACAAAGATGGATTTCTTGGACATCTCCTCACTGGGAGCTGCTTATCAATATGCTGTCAAAATTGAGCAGAAATTCAAGCAACAGAGTAAGTGGGAGAAGCATGGATAGAGAAAGGAAGGATAACCTCGCGAGAGTCGGTCCCATATGCAGACAAAGAAGGGTAACATGAAGTATAAGAAAGACACTCGAAAGTGGTGTGGTTCCACAACAACCCTTGGCACAACACTGGTGAATGTCACTCAATACAATCATCGGTGATCAAGCTTAAAGACAAAGAGTTGAACCCTGACTTGGACCCTAATTCAGAAAATAATAAAAGGAGATAGAACATTGATGCAGAAACCACTGCTATGGTCGCAACTACATCAATCCAACTAGAAGAGGATCCCGAGGAGGGGGAGCGACTCTTCCATTCACAGATGTGGGTGAAGGGGACCCCACTGCATTTTATTGTTGATAATGGAAGCCAAAAGAACATCATCTCAACAGAGGTTGTCAAGCAGTTGGATTTTCCAACAACACCACACCCGCAACCATACAACATTGGGTGGCTTCGCCAGGGTCAAGATCTTCATGTTATCCAACAATGTCACCTATCCTATGACATCAAGCCCTTCAAGGATGAGGTATTTTGTGATGTTTCCCCACTAGAAGTATGTGATGTTCTATTAGGCCAACCATATATGTGGAGACATCATGTTTTTTATGAGTCTCGACCCTGTAGCATCATTCTGACTTTGGGGGGTCATCTTACCAAATACCAGAGGTAGTTTCGACTATTGTCCCAACAAAACAATGCCACAAATTAATCTCTTATACTGCAAAGTTTAGCCTCTTCACAATCCAATCAGAAGGTGAACAAAAGGTGAACAGAAGGACACTACAGCCACTGCAGCCTCAACCCAAGACCTTTCTATCCAGCAGAAGCAGATAAACAAGATTGTAGAAGAGTACCAAGATGTTCTTGCTGCACCTACGGGGGTGCCTCCACACTGCCCAGTCAAGCAAGGTTATAACATAACCCTTCATACTCTTCATGATGCATCTTCACCAACAGAGTCCTTGCACACATAGGTAAATAATGTAGCTATATTGGTTGAATGGATTCAACCCCTCCAGCAACAGGTTCATGATAGCCTTCAATAAGCTAAGCATGACAACTTCTTCAGCAAGGAAAGCAACACACCAAGCTTCAGATTTAGCAGAACTCCCCCAGTCTCCCATGGGAACTTGACACAATGTGGGCCATTTATTCCTAAGGAGGGGGGAATGATCCAGATGGATCTTGGTGGCCATCCACCTTTTCCACTGAATCACCATTTTGAACCTGTGGTTTTGATAAACCATGACATTCACCCTTTTGGTGGGGAATGGAATGTAATGTCATCTTCATTTGTTAATTACATACATCATGTAATGGTCTTATGTACATGCCTAAAACATAGCGTTAATGCACTGGATCCTATTAGAAATATGCAATTAAGTGCGCTCGGGCTAGAGTAGTACTGGTATCAATGACCACTTGGGAAGTCCTAGTATTTTACATTCCTATGGCATTTTATAAACTTAGTCCAATTTATCCCACATGCATCATGGAAATTATTCTCCTCTCACTCTCTCATATATAATTGAGGTGAAGGAGGCCCTTTAAGCATGCAATGGAGTGTGATGTAAAGCTTCTTGTGAATGAAGTGTAGCCAACATCTCTTTCTTTTTAGAGATAAGCTACCCCATTTTTCCAGTTTGTGTTCTACAATGTTTTTCTATCTTATTCAGTAATAGAAGTTGGGTTTCACTGTATTTCTATGTTCTCTTCTATATTTTTGTGTATTTCATTGTTATATCTCAGTTATATTTCTTCCTTCATGTCATTCTCGAAATAATCTGGATTATGTTGCTTGAACATAAACCTCATCAAGATTAGTAGGTCCAAACATAAACATTGTGTAACGAATATGAGTAGGAAAACCTCCTATATACTTCATCAGAGTTTCTTGTGTATGTAATGGAATATTTAACATCAAAGCCATCTTACGAAATTCATCTATGTATTCTTGCATCGATTATCCTTTCCTTAATTTAAGACTTTTCCATTCAATTAAAGAATTCTCCTTATACCCCAATAGATAGAACTATTTTCTAAGTGCAAAATTAAAACCTTTCCATGTATTTCAGTGTTCTCTTCTATATTTTTGTGTATTTCATTGTTATATCTCAGTTATATTTCTTCCTTCATGTCATTCTCAAAATAATCTGGATCATGTTGCTTGAACATAAACCTCATCAAGATTAGTAGGTCCAAACATAAACACTGTGTAATGAATATGAGTAGGAAAACCTCCAATATACTTCATCGGAGTTTCTTGTGTATGTAATGGAATATTTAACATCAAAGCCATCTTACAAAATTCGTCTGTGTATTCTTGCATCGATTATCCTTTCCTTAATTTAAGACTTTTCCATTCAATTAAAGAATTCTCCTTATACCCCAATAGATAGAACTATTTTTTAAGTGCAAAATTAAAATCTTTCCATGATGGAAATACATTACCAATTTGTTGAGTACCATGTTGCAACTTACTCTGCCACTAGATGAGTGTCGTGCCTTCAAGATGAAGTGATGCCAATTTGATCTTGGTTGCCTCATCATTGATTTGTTGCACACTGCAATATACCTCCATCTGTCTGAACCAATTATCAAGCTTCTCAACATTGAATTCTCCATTATACATGGGAAAATCAAATTTCACATCAAATTTAAGTAATGGCATGTCAAGCTTATGTTTATGGGAATAAGAATGTTTTCTTGCAGAAGTAGCGGTAGAAGTAAAACTTGAACTTGTACTTGAAGAAGAAGAAGATGGAGATGAAGGAGGTGAAGGAGGAGTTTTTGGAGGGTATTCTCCCTCTTCAATTTTGTCTTACTTTGAATATTCCCCTTCAACGGGTCTCTTCAGTTCCAAGTAATCTTCATACAATACTTTTACCATCTCCAACATGGCAAAGAAAGTTCTTTGAAATTCTCTTTCTTGTTGAGAAAGTCCTTCAAATGCCATCTTCTCACTTTGAGATGTCCTTTTTTGTGATCCAATCTCAGGATCTCGTTCTACAAGCTCTCCTTCACCATGCCTTAACTTTTCCCTGGTAATCATGCATACTCAAAAACAACCAATTGTCAACTTGCTCTGATACCTCTTTATCCGAAAAGATCTTTTAATGACTTTGGTTAAGTGTTTTGCATGTGTAAATTTACCAGTTAAGACTTAATAAGAAGGAGAAGAATCTTAATGAAAGAAGTTGCAGCCATATAAAGAATTCAGAACAACAAATGAACAATAATGACAACAAACCATAACACCAAAACTTCATAACAGAGTTCGACAAATTTTCCTACGTCTTCGGGCCTTTGTCTCAGTGGGGGAAGATTTTCTTTATTAATCTTCAATGCTTACATCTTACATCAAAATTGCATAAAAAAGAATACAAACTGGTCTCACATTGTTCTGTTCAACTTCAAAAATCTGATATAAAAGATAACACTGAAAAAGGCTTCCTCTAGCTCCTAGAAATGACCTCCAAAGTTTATCTCTCCTTAAGGCTTTTCTGCATAAACTTACTTGTTCTCCAAAATCCCTGCATAAAAATGACTTTTCCAACCTTGTTCTCATGGTAAAATAGGATTGTTTAAATAACACTTGAGTTGGGGATTAGATCCAAACTTCTCCCCAATAATTGGCCTCTTTTTGAGCTCTTGATCCTAAAATAATGGGCAAAATCCCATTAAAATATGCCTAAAATCATAAAAAAATCCAATTTCTATCGACCATGTGCTACATCTCGTGACCTCCAGACTATAACCAATTCAAATCTATTTTATGCCATTTATATAATTAAGAGACAAGGTAGCTCGAATGGTTGACGCGCCGGTTGGAAATCGTTGCATATCAATAGATCGGAGGTTCAAATCTTGTGGAGTTGCAACAAATTTTGACCCAACCCATATTGGCCTAATCTAGGGTGCCACATGGCACCCCGATCCAGGGTGCCACATGGCACCCTGTGATTGGGCCATGTGTCACCATTTCATTGGCCCAAGCCACATCAGTTTCCCAGTGGACTACCACATCACCTGCTCTGTGAACTGCATAGTCAACACCATCTCATGACCGTACTGACATGCGTCACCACTGGAGCCTGCCACGTCATTGCCAACTTGTCATCCATATTGCCATGTGTCAAACTGTCATTGGGCCATGTCATCATACAAACTACCATGTGTCAGTCCATACAATCCAGTCACTTGCCACATAAACATCCAAAAATGTCGAATCCGCCTGACACGTGTTAGCCTCTGATGCTGCCACGTCAGCATGCTGACATCATCATGATATCAGCAATATGGACTATTGACTTTGACCTTTGAATTTTTGCATGTTTGGAGAAAACTTCAGAATGCAATATCTTCGCCATACATATTCCATTTTCGAAAAAGAATATATTGTCGGAATCAGCATGACAAGCACTACGCGATGCAGCTAGTTTCGTCTAAATCCGAGAACTTTGAATTTTGGTCCTTTTTGGATCCATTTTGAATCATGGGAGGCCAGAGATACCATGCACACGGGAAGAGGTCTGTGTGTACAAGTGACTAGTTTCATTGTGTGCGTTGGAGCGTAGTCTGTGCACACAGGAAAATAAGACCTGCAAGTGGAATCAAAATAGTTTTGTGTGTTGTGGTATTCAAATGCTATGTATGGTTATGTGCGTAGTAGTGCTCACATGTTTGGAGTGGTCTTACGTTATGTACTGTCGATGTGCTTAGTTTGCTTGAGTATACAATTTCATTTCAAGTTACTTCTGCTGCTATAATCTGTATAAATAGGAGGGAATGTGGTGTAATGCAAACTGGTATGGGTTGTGCACATTTCCTCGAGTGTTTCCTCGTAGCTTAAGGTTAACTGTGCATTAGAATTTTGATGCGTCGTTTCCCAACATAAAGCTAGGTAACGTTACGTCATCATATCAGAGATGAACTTGAAAGGATTTGTGTGACGTGGCTCGGCCTGGGAGGCTGGGGACGTTACATTGATTTTGTTATTGTAAAATTTTCAATATGATAAAGGCTTTATAGATTCTTAATAGCCACCCTGATCACTTTTATTAGTAAAGCTTAATTCCAATATCATAGAGATAAAAAGAAAAAGTGCTATATCCTTTTCCATTGCTCACCATGTTTGCTAAAATGGGCATTAGTTTTTTGTTTTCTATTGTAAAAATATACCATGGCCTCAAATAATCTATGGCTTGTAGAGACACCCTAGTTGAATGCTCTATCAATTGCTTTGTTCAATCTTCAAATCCTTTGTTGCTTTGGTTTCATATACTAGTTGAGGCCGTTACATGTGTTTCTACTGAGATTCCTATGTTATTTTCTTATGTAGCGATTAACTATATAATTTTTTTTATCTAGGCCTTTATTTCCTTCTTCTCTTGTCTTAATTTTTTTTTTCATAGAATTTATCTTCTAGGGAAACCCACCAAGAACTTCCCGATCCAGATTATTTTCAACACAAAATGAGAGTGGAGATATAAAAAAGAAATGTATAAAGATATATTGGATATCCAATAATATAATAGAAATATATCAAAGATGCAACCATAAACATAGAGATACAGTAATACACAATTTCTATTAATGAGCGAAATGTACAAAACCGTAGAAATACAGAGTGAAAGACTCGTTAGAATGATGACAACTTATCTCAGAGAAGAGATGTGACGACTACTCACATTCACAAGAAGATGATTTACAATGAGGCTCTAAAGGCCTTTTCAACATAAAGAAAATTCAAAACCCTAACCCCAGAAGATGAAAAGCCAACAGTTTTGTGGACCCCGTTTTGGGTAGTTTGGTGTATCAACTTCCCAGGGGCATAACTTTGGAATACGATCTCTATTTGGGGAGAACAATAGCTCGTTGGAAAGGTATCGTCGAGGAGATTCATTTTTAGGGCTCAAGTAGAACCTTTAGCTGCATTGAGGTGCTCGATCCCAAAAACATTCATTTAGACCCTCAAAATGGCCCCGAAAGTTTAGGAACCGAAAAACTGTTAAAAATAGTAAATTGCTAGAACATTGTTTGGAGCCAGTTGGGATAGGTGGTTGGCCACCGATATCCATTTGGATCACTTCCTCTCATTTTGAGGATGGTACCTAGGGTATATCAGATTCCACAAAATTTCGAGGCTTTGTCAACATAGGACTTAAGTCATTACAATAATATACTCATTAGGAGCTCAACATGTCACTTGTGGGAATAGAACCTAGGAAGGGAGGATAGAAATACTCACAACCGCCTAGTCTAGACCAAATTGACTCTTGTCTTAGCACTTATAGAAGCCTTCATCTATTTATTATTTCCATATTGATTCAAATGTGCATTTCAGGAGCTCCACATTTTATGATGCTAGCCAATTTTGAATTCAATGAACTTTTTGTTGTTAGTAATTTTGTTGTTTTTAATTCTGGAAATAAACTGACACGATTTATTTCCAAAATTAGAAACAACATTATAAGGAACTGTGAAAATATGCATGCTTTAATGTTAGTAGTTTTGTTAAATGGTAAGAGCAATTGAATAATCTCTTCTCTAGTTTCAATTTTATATTCATATGATTAAAATGCATTTTCCTTGTTGGAGAAGACATTTCAAAAAAAAAAAAAAAGTGAACAATGGTTTAACCTAATGCAAACATTTTTCTAATTTAATATTGTGTAATGTTACTTTTAGATTCTTGTGTTTAATGCGTGGTGAGTTTGGAATTAATGATCAATGATCTTTCACCTTCAAATTTTGTTGAAAATCTTCCACTAGACTGTTGCAACCCATTAATGGTATTAGTTTGAGTGTTCACTCCAGGGAACATATATTGAGCAAGTATTGAATCATTGTTTCAGGGAACTTCTTGTTGATTGCAATTTTGGTTATTTTGAATACATGTAATTATTTGCTACTTCCATATATCTACATGATCTCGTTTTGATTGAAGCTAGTTTCAATTTCATTAATGAGAATTTACATGAGGTATGATTGATTTCTTTAATAAACACTTAGTTTGTTTGAATAATTCTACTTTATTATTATTTTCAAGTAAAAACATAACTATATTTTAATTCAAAATAATTTTAAAAGTGTATTAATGTTGAAATTCTACTTTGCTCTAATGTTGAAATTCTACTTTGCTCTAATGTTGAAATTCTACTATGCTCATCAATGGAAGACATATAAATACAAACCCTTAAGGTAACAAAGGAAAAATCAATTCTACTTTACTCAACAATTTTACTCAACAATGAAAGACATATAAATACAAACCCTTAAGGTAACAAAGGAAAAAGCATATGTGCTAAGCTCAAATGTCAGAATTCTACTTTGCTCAACAATGTAGACATATAAATACAAACCCTTAAGGTAACAAAGGCAAAAGTATTTGTGTTACCCTTGACGAAATTATTGAATCAAGTAGCTAAAGCTTTTTTGAACAAAGCTTGGGGTGATTATCCACTTTTTAGAATATAAAGTAATGTTATATTCTAAACCTTATTTTTTAAGGATATTTTTTAGAAATATGATAAGAAATTGTTAGATCTGCATATTTGAGTTATTATTTTTGTGTAATTAAAGTGTTTTAGGAGTTTTTGAGCATGTTGAATTCATTTCTCCATTCAAAAATGGATTTTAAATAACAAAAAATAATGAGGAGTTTTTGAGCATGCTGAATCCATTTCTCCATTCAAAAATGGATTTTAAACAACAAAAAATAATGATTTTGTGTAGATTTATATCATCCGATTCCAATGAAAAAACCAAAACCTAAATTAACTAATCAACTTCTAAAATAATAACTAAACATGATTATTGGTTTCTAACATCACAAATGTTTCTGTTTTATGCTTAAAAACAATTATATATTGTTGCATAATCCATCTTATTTTATAAACAATTTATTATCTTTCAACCATAACTTTTACATTTAACATGATTTGGAAAATAACTTTGAGATATAAACATTAAATATTTATTTAAAAAAACAAATAATTATATTAACATGTCATAAATAACTTTCAAAATATTTATTTAGAAAAATAAATAATTATATTAACATAAGTATAGAGGGGCTTTCGCAGTGCAACATATTAGATATCATTTTCGGGATTAACTGTGTAGTGTAAGTCATTAATCTATGACCCATATCCATGAGTATTAGTCGCAACTGACCAATAATTCTCATGATTTGAATAGTCCACAATGCATTGTGGACTATTCAAATCATGAGAATTATTGGTCAGTTGCGACTAATACTCATGGATATGGGTGTGGACTATTCAAATCATGAGAATTATTGGTTAGTTGTGACTAATACTCATGGATATGGGTCATAGATTAATGACTTACACTACGCAGTTAATCCCGAAAATGATATCTAATATGTTGCACTGCGGAAGCCCCTCTATGCTTAAATAATAAGAGTGAAGAGAGCTCTAATTGGATAGTTCATAAGGCACAATACTTGCTAAGGTTTTGCAAATGGGGTAGCAAGCTAAGTGGACTTGATTGTGGGGAAAACTCCACAATTAAGCACACTTGAGCCAGAGGCGTCTTGGGATGGGTGACCACCTGGGAAGTCCTGGTTACCTGGTGCAAGCCCCAAAAGTGATGATTGATGCTGTGCGATTCATTTCGCTGGTTTCAATCCTATTTCTTCACCCCTGTGAGCATCACCCAATTCAATGAGTGCTAAGTGGACTATTCAAATCATGTGAATTATTGGTTAGTTGCGACTAATACTCATGGATATGGGTCATAGATTAATGACTTACACTACGCAATTAATCCCGAAAATAATATCTTATATTAACATACCATAAATAACTGTCTAAATATTTACATGAAAAAGATAACTCTCTAAATATTTATTTAACTTGTTCTCTTCCATATTGAATTATAAATTAACATAATAAATATGCAAAATGACAAAAATAAAAACATAGTCATAAACAAAGATAAAATATCCAACACTTCACAAGCCAAGTATACTGATAAACTTCTAGATATTTATCGTGAATATAATAAGAAAGTTGATGACCAATCTAAAAGAGCTCTCCTGGCACCCGAAGGCATTATTGAGCTTCAAAAGTGGTCTACAGACATGGCAGGCCAGATTAGTTTCATCAACATATACTAGGTGATCCTTGTTTTTTTTGTTTAGAGAACTATATCCGATTCTGCTTCAGATGGTTTTCTTTTTTGGCTCCTATTCAGAATGTGAAGGCAAATTTATATGCTTTAGTACTTTTCGATGGTATTGAAATGAGAGATTTTTTGATTATCTGCTCATTTAGATTTTTCGATTATCTGCCGATCTTTATTAGTGAATCTTTTTGGAATGTAATATTTTGTCTCAAATGAGTAGAATCCGTATACCGATAACTTGGAGTGTATCTATATTTTAGAGGTTGTCTACCCTTCTAGCGTTATCACAAGGGACCAACATGTCCATTTTGAGAGAATTGAACTAGAGTGGGGAGGATAACAAAGATGCTACCCAACCACCCAAGCTATGAAACTCATGACTAAATTTGAAGGACATAGAGGTGGGCTTTGATCCACTTATATATGCACAAGTTACTAGATCATTTAATATTATCACTTTGATGTGATCCCATCACTAACTCAAAAAACTTTCACAAGAATTTAACCTTGTCCATAGTAAAAATCTCCTAGCTATTCACCAATAAATCCAACCCCTTTGTAAATTATTATTTTAAATTATAAATACTTATTTAAGGAAAAAAAAATACCAACCTTAAATTTGTGACGTGGCAGGCCAACTACTAAAGTTCAAACCGCCCACCAAACATTCAAGAATGTAATCCTCGATTATTTCCACCGCAAGCCCGATTCAAACTTATTTCCAAGATCGAGGAAAGGGAAAATACAAAAATCAAAATGACTTCGCACTTGTTTGGATTTTTTTTTTCCAATAAGATTTCGCACTTGCTTGAAAAGAAGTAAATTCAAAAAGACTTCGCACTCCTTCGAAACAACATCACAAGGAGCCGAAAAAAGTATTACAGAATAGTAACTGTTGTGAAGGTCCAATCTGAACAAGGATATTTCACCAAATTTGAACTTATGGGTCGTCCCCACGATTTCACGCTCTTCTCATGGAGCTCCAATTCGGCCATTTTGGTCAAAAATTCGGTCTGGGCGATCTTGATTCTGCAAACTGTCATCGGAGCGACCCCTGTAAACGCTTCACTGGACGATGAACTGTACTCGAAACACTGCCAGGGATTCGTTCCTGCGTCAAAAGCCGTCAATAAACAGGGGATCTCCTTCAACCAAGAAGCCCACGCATTGAGCTTTCAGCGCGCTTCGTACGACGGAGGAGATTCGATCTTTAACCGGAGTGCCCTCAACCGGAATCCACGTTCGAATTCCGTCTCGTTTTCCGTCTCCGATCTGTGGCAAACCGAGCGGGAAGACGTCTTCAAAATCTCGGGGCGTTTAATGGTTCGCAGCAGGAGGTCTGGAGTTCCTATCGATCGTGGCTTTCGAAGACCACCGTCCCCTTTCAAGTGGGCTCGGCCGCCGCGGTTGATGCCGAGGATTGGGGTTTTGGCGATCATTGCCGAGGGTTTCTGGTCGAATTCGTTGCAAAGGGTGTGTATGATTGGATCGGGTTACAGGTATTTTCTTAACGGTTCTAATAGGGTTTTATCGGTTTCTGTTAAGTTTACTTATCCTAAAACGAGCACCCTTGTGAGTAGTTTGACCAATGGGACTGTAGAGAGCTTAGATGAAGAGAATTCCTTTGAGCCCATATCAATATATGCAACGTATGATGGGTTTTATGAGTACACTAGGGTTGAGGATGCCAAGAGGGTTTGTTCAGTCAGGGAGCCTGATGTTTTGAATGCCAATAAAGATATCTTGAAAAGTGGCAGTCTCTGTAATTTGCACTGGTTGAGTAGGCCTTTGGATTTGGTGTGGAACCGTGAGTGCAGTGGAAGGGATTGTAGTCCATTCAATGTGAGTGAACGAGGATCGCTTCCGAACAGTATGTTGATTGAGAATTTGAAATGTACTCCACAAGGGCAAGTGCATGGGTATTTTCGATTCTTCAATCTATGGAATTCAGGCTTGAGGTTCACCCTTCCGGAGACCATGTTGATTGGGGAGGGGGAATGGGATGCTGAAAGGCGTCAATTGTGTATGGTGGGTTGCCGAATCGAAGATGGTGGAAGAGTATTGAAGAAGCGTTCTGAAGAGGATTGTGGTATCAGCATTTCTTTGCAGTTTCCGATGACTTTAACTGTTGTGGATAGGTATATAGTTGTGGGTCATGTTCAGAGTGAGAGGGGAAATAATGATTCTATGTATTTTAAGAATTTTACATTCAAAGGTCCTGCTGAAATCGGTCGAGTAACGGGAACTATCAGGGATTTGCCCAATTTGCAGTACAAGTACACGAAACTTGACCAGGTGTGGAAGGTTTGTAATAAGACATTTACGGACAGGGAGATGCCTTTGGTAAAGAATCGGGGAATAAGGTATCCAGATGGGTCCTCCTTTGCGGATCTGGGTTTTGATGTTTCAGTTGAGAACTCTGGGAGGTGGAGAATGCAAGGCTATGCATATCCATTTACTATTGAAAATAGATACGAGAGTGCTTTGCAGTTTCCTCCTACAAACACAGCTCTTGGGAGACATGGATTTAATAATGGGCATGGCCTGTTGAATGTCAGCTACAATTTACAATTTGGGATGCCTTTTGGACTCAACTGGGACGGAGCCTCTCAAACCAATGCATCGTTTCTACATATCTCTCCTATTTCAGCAGAGGGCATATACAATCCTCTAACAGGATCATTGTGCATGATTGGATGTCGCCATGTTGGCTCATCGGAGAGAGACATTGAAGGGGATATGGATTGTCAAATTCATATACAGGTCAAGTATGCTTCCTTAAATCCAGAGTTATTTTCTAAACAACATATTAGTGGGAGCATTAGAAGTCTCAGGACACAGAAGGATCCATACTATTTTAAGCCAATGAAATTGTCGTCAACTACTCTTTACACCAATCAAGCAGAAAAAACCATCTGGAGAAAAGATTTGGAGATCATTATGCGACTTGTCTCTCTTTCACTAACGGCTGTTGTCATCTTTATCCAACTCTTGCACGTTAGGAGACATTCAAATGTACTGCCATTTATCTCTTTGTTGATGCTCACTATACTTACCTTGGGGCATATGATTCCTTTGTTGCTCAACATTGAAGCATTTTTCATGAACCAGAAGGGGAAGAATATCTTGCAATGGGGGGGAGGGTGGCTAGAAGTGAATGAAGTTGTAGTTAGAATAATAACAATGGTAGTATTTCTATTGCAACTTCGACTTCTTCAATTAGCTTGGACTGCCAGATTTGCTGCGGCAGGTGAGAAGACTGCATGGTTCTGGGAAAGAAAGGTTCTCTATATCTGTCTGCCTCTGTATGTGTTTGGAGGTCTAATGGCTTGTCTTGTTCATTGGGCTGGGGCGTCACATTCTGACAGCACGCGTTTCTTTCAGAGGAATACTAAGAATGCTCTGTGGGAAGGTTTTAGATCTTATGTAGGCCTCATCCTCGATGGTTTTTTGCTACCACAAGTTCTGGGAAACTTTTTTTGGGACACAAAGGAGATAATTTTGGTACCATATTTTTATATTGGAATCACATTGGTACGTTCCATTCCACATGCATATGATGCATACCGGGTTATTCGGTATATACCACTGTATAGCAGTTCTTACTTCTATGCCAATCCAGACTGGGATTTCTACTCGACTGCCTGGGATATTGTGATTCCTTGTGGAGCACTTCTTCTCGCTTTGCTTGTTTTTCTGCAACAGAGGCTTGGAAGCAGGTGTATTGTTCCTCGGAGATTCAGAGACAGAGTTGAGTACCAGAAAATTCCTATAGTTGATGGATGATACGTAGTGCGATACTATTCACAGGATTAAGATAATACAAAGACCCTAGACTTTTGCTGTATGCTACCTATTAGGACCAAGTGAAAGGGATCTCTAATATTGAATGGCTATTTTCAAATTTCCTTTGCACTATGACCTGATACAGCTCTTGTAAATCTGTTTGAATAGGTTCTCTTAGTCGATATGCAACAGCCTTGTTGGAGATATAGGACTGGCTCTTTTTATGAATAAGATAAATGCAGTGCAGAAGTATAAATAATTTTCTGAGCATTTGCCTTTGCAGACATCACACTGTGTACAAGCCTTGTTGCACTGAGCATCTACTTGATTGACAATTCTTGTCAATTGGAGAGGAATTTTTAATTTGCTTGAAGCCTTCTTTCTCTCTTCTGTGAAGCACGCCTTTACCAGTCCTCAAGTGAATGGCAGAATGGAAGTGTGAGAAATATAGTTCTGAGATCGTATCGTGAGAGAATACAAAATCCTCTAATAAAGTGAATTGTCTTCAACAGTTCAAGTGGTTGATGGTTGATCTTGACAAATTAGTTGCATCCTTTTAGCATAGTATGAACTCCTGCAATATGAATAGAATTCAATGGCATATCCACCCTTTTGTATTGCTGTGCGTATAATTACTTGTTTGTATGATTTGCTATTTAATTTCGATAACCCTGCGCCATGTTCTCTGTAACCTTCTAAGTACAAAATAGTTCTTCCTCAATCTGTCCTTGCCTGTTCCCTCTGTGGGGTGACGGGGATGCTCTTGACTCTTGCTTGTAGACTTCAAACTTTGAAGGCTGGAATCACTTTATACACGTGGAGTGCAGAACAAGAAGAGAATTCAAAAGAAGCAAACGTAGATTACTCTGTTGTATTTGTAATCTGGTGAAGATGAGCTTATATTAATTGGTAGTCTCTTTATAGAATTGGAGATATGCTGGTCATAACAGTTGGATTGACAATAGAGTGGGAAAAGTGCTATGGCAACACTTAGTGAAATCAATGATGAAGAAACACCACTTCAAGTGAGGTTGAACTATCTTAGTGAAATCAATGATGAAGAAACACCACTTCAAGTGAGGTTGAACTATCTTTGCAGTTGCTACTAACATTGGGAAAATTGGCATGTCTGTTGCTGGATTAGTTTTCATAGTTCTTATTATTTGGTAAAGATTGCCTCCCTTGGCACATTTTGGATCCATTCTCTTGATAATACTCTCTTCCTAAGTTGCAGGAAACGGCCCCCCAGGTGCCGTACCAGTACCGGAAACTCCACGAAACGTGGCTGAAACTCCACCAGCTGTACCATACGGTGTTTCCCGATTTGTAAATGCTGTACGGTACGGCCGATGATATTTTCAAGGCGTTTTGGCTCATACAACATTTGTTTCGACGGAATTTTTTTGGTTTGTGGGCCTGTCCAAGCGGCCAAGAGGGCCATGGGTCCCTTAAGTGGCAAAAAATCCCCTCATTAACCACTAATAAACATTTAAAATCTGTCCAACTATCATCACCATTTCACCCACTCTAGTAATATGAAAGATAAAGGAGAATGTCACTTTTACTTAGATTTTTAACATTACCATTAATTGTTTCAAGATGTTTGAGAGTGGCTCCAACCTCATTGGACTTCATATGGAGAAAGTAGAATTTTATGTCCCATTAAAAATTCAACAGACTTAACGGTTTTCAGGATTTCAAGATTGACAGGATTACAATGTTTCCATTGGATTCTATCATGTATGAGGGTATGGAACTGACATTTAATCAAGAGCACCAAGCCCTCTATGAATCTCGATGTCCACTGGGTAACATTTTTGGGGTTGACCGGTTCTGTTCTGATAACATTGCTCTCTACAATACAAGGATGTACAAGTGTCATACTAGGGTTTATTCAACCCCCATGATGAAACGCTCTCAAGGAATGATTCTCCTAGAGTTTAATGCCTCTCCTCTAGGATGGTGCACTCTCTAACAAGATGTTAGTCCAATGCTCCTATTCCATGGTTGTATCAAGTGTCCTCATGCAAGACATTACTCCTATAACTGTGTGCCACATGTCCCTTCATGTTAAATGTCATTTATGTGTATCATTTTTTTTTCTTAAGCAAGATAATGTGTTATATATATATATATATACCCATTTTTGAGGAACCATTTTTTTTTATTTGGAGGGGGGCAACTTAGGTCTCTTCAGAATAACAAATAACAGAGCTAAGTTGCTACTTACCTACATATCTATGCAGTTCTCGAAGCAACTCCAGCGTGAAGTTTAAGTTTAACTCTTTGTTTCCAAAAATTGTATGACAAATTCGGAAGAACTCTTTATTCCATAGAATACTTATATTCAGAAATAATTGATTATGCATGAAAGTAAGCTTAATTTTTTAGTCAAAAATATTATTGTTACTACTGTGTATGGTCTCTAGTTCTTCCCCAGATAGCATTCCATCTAAAACATAATATTCTGTATATGATAAAGTCCCTTGTTTTCATATGCAGTTTCATGGTTACTGTGGTTGATTTTATGCATTATGATTTAAACGGACAGTTTATCATTGACTTCTTTTCTGTTGCGTTTGGAATCCTGTAGAAGTACATCTGATGTTTTAGTAATCCATCCTTTATTTTTATATATTTGCAGTCTGAATTTCTTCAAAAGCGCCCAAAAATAATTTTTGACCTACATGGTATGTCGGTTTGCATTAATCTGAACGGCTAAGGTTATTGAAACCGCCTGGACTGGAATGTGTCCGGAGCGGTTCACAAGTGAATGGTTCCGAACCGATTCTGGCCCAAACTGACTGGTTCAAACTCTAAACCAGCCGCTTCAGAAAGAACAGGCCGAACCAGCGGGTTCCGATCTGGAGCAGCCCTCAACGATGTTGGGCTCACCCGTGTGCTCCCATGGCGGTTCGATCGGTTCTTCAATCCGGTTTTCTGGCCGGTGCTGGTCTTGTCCCACTCCGACCCTAGGTCGATTCCTGTTTTGGTAACTTTTGACCTGGAACTGTTTCATGTTTATACTTTTTTCGAACCCTGAATCTACAAGAAAATGCAATTTTGACGGATAACCGTATCTCGAACTCCACATCTAACATAGGCTTAAGTAATAATAGTCTTCTGAAAACCATTTTCTGCACCATTTCACTGTGGGCTACCAGATTATTCATAATAAGCGTAGTTGCAGGTTTCAGTTCTTGAAACCTCTTTAATTTCATTGGTTGATTTTTTTAACACTTTTGTCAACATGGGGTGCTAGATCCAATTGACAATATATTTCCTGACATACTCAAAGAATTTAAACGATATACTCGTTAATAACTTAACTTGTAATTTGTAGAACTAAACTAGGGAGGATAACACTCTTCTTCTGACAATATGTCTCCTTGAAATTTCTCAGTGCCTTTCAACTCCCTAGAGGAAATTACCAATGGCTTTTCAAATAATTAAAATCATAGCAATTTCTTCAGAAAAGCGGTCTTAATTGAAAATTTATAGGATTAAAAATTAAGATTAAGTTTTTTGAAAAAAAGAGTGCAAAAAAAGTTTTAATAATTGTGAAAAATGATTAAAATAGTAAAAATAATTGGGTATAAAAGTTTGTGAAAAATAATTAAAATAGTAAAAGTAGTTGGGCATAAAAACTTGTAAAAAATAATTAAAATAATAAAAATAGTTAGGCATAAAAGTTTTTTAGTGCTAATGGTAAAATTGAAATTAAAAAAAATGTTAAAAAAATAAAATTTATAAAATAAAATTTGTTAAGTTTAAAAATCCAAGGAACAAAAAAAAATGGTTAAAAATGATCTTTATAGATCATTTATAAATCCATATATAAATCTTGGGCGAATATCTTATTCTTATGATCCCAATTATAGGTTATTTATTTATTTACAATTAAAGTAGATTAGTTGTATTAATCAACTTTCAATAAATTAAGGAGTTGGATTAATTGTATTAATCCCCTATCAATAAATGAGGAGTAAAGAGTTGCATTGTAGAAAGTGTTCCTTATATTGTAGTGGAGATTAATGTTGCAATTAAATGAGGAGTGAAGAGTTGCATTGTAGAAAGTGTTCCTTATAAAAATGGAAGTGAAAGATGATTACAAAGTATAATGTTTAAGAGCATTTATATATGTGAAGAAGGGTCATAGGTTAAGATGAACACTTATTTATAATTTTTTGAGAAAAAAAATGTATTCTTCCATAATTGATAAAAGATACCCATTCCATAATTGTCACTCATCAAAGTTAAATTAATGTTTCTCAAAAAGGAAAACTAAATATAATATTAGATAAAAATGAAAAGTTAAAGATGAATACAAAGTGCAATTTTTAATACTATTTATATTTGTAAAGAAAGGTCATGACAAACACTTACCATTGTTTTTTTTTCCACATAAAAACACTTACCATTGCCTTTTTTTTTCACATAAAAATGATAACCTTTTCCATTTCTTAAAATAAAATAAAAAAGATAAATCCCATAATTAAAAGTGAATTAAAGTTCAAAGATATTTCATTATATACTCCTAAAACCAGTAGGAAAGACAAACATAAATTCAAAAATAGAACCTTTTACATGCTCTTAAAGTAAAAAGATGTGTTTTGGAGAGACATCTTGCCCCTTGCCATCATAAATTTTTGATCTTAAGAATCTTTGAAGGACTTTTACATCCTTGCTTGATAAGTGTTTGACATCCATATTATGGTCTCTCATCACATGCTTGCATGATTAGAATTATAATTAGAATGCCATCAAATCCTTCAACGTGAGAACAACTATGTACAAATTCAGATTCTTATGTACCATCGATCCCTTCATCCATGATATAAACAACTTTAAATGTACAAAATTTTGAATATGACTTAAATTTGTTTCTAGTTGTGAAGTTAAAAGAATTGTTGCAGCGCTCAGCGTTACATTATTATTGGTACATCTTCCCATTCCACACTCTAAAGGGGGATCCTACCTTTTCTTCTATTTTTTATTTATTTCCCTTGAAAACTTTGTAAGCATCTTTGTTTTTATAGTAGGTTATCAATGGTGAGAACAACTTGTCCTAAAAAAGAGAAGCATTTCTTGTCACCCAAATAGCCCAAAGAACAAAAACTCATATGGAGTAGAAGTCCTTCCTAGTTCCTTCATCATCAAACCAAAATTTGATTACTTCATATACATTAGAACCTTCCCACTTTCCTTTACCATTTGTAAGGCATTTGATCATTGACCACACTTTTCTAGTGAAATGACATGTCACAAAGAGGTGAGAAACAATTTCATCTTGTTCTTTGCACAAGACAAAACGAAGGCCTTGCCAAAATCTTCTTTGTAAATGATCACAAGTGAAAACTCTGTTATGAACAATAAGCCATAAAATAAGCATATCTTTTAAAGGGGATTGGAATTTGTCCATTCTAGCATTCAGATGAGATACATGCTTGCAAAATAGAGACCTCATATGTTGGATTGCGAAAGCCCCTCAATGCTCGAATAAAAGAGTTAAGGGAGCTCTAACTAAATATTTCATAAGGCACAATCCTTGCTAAGGTTTTGCAAATGGGGTAGTAGGCTAAGCATACTTGATTGTGGGGAAAACTCCATAGTTAAGTGTGTTAGAGCCAAAGGAGTCTTGGGATGGGTGATCTCTTGGGAAGTACTGGTTACTAGTTGCAAGCCCATGAGGGGATGATTGATCATATGTGATTCATTTCACTAGTTTCAATCCCACTTCTTCACTCCTATGAGTATCACTCGATGCAACAAGTGCTAAGTGGACATTTCATAATCATGAGAATTTAGTCAGTTGTGACTAATATTCATGGGTATGGGTCATAGATTAATGACTTACTCTACGTAGATAATCCCCAAAATGATATCCTATGCTTACCTTGTAAATTCCTCAGTTGATACATGAGCCTAATCATTGGTGGAGTTGAGGCTCCTTCAACTTGTAGCAAGATAAAGTAGATTCTTGGAAGTTTATTTACATACATGTCACTGTGTAGTAAAGATGAAGAGCCTTGTCTAGAACCCTTGCTTCTCTAGAAGTACCATTTCCAATAAGGATCACATCATCTACAAGATATCCTTGGTTACTTCAACTCCTTTTCAATGATCTTCTTCCTTCAATATGCTTAAGAAACAACTTAACCTCTTGGTCACAAGCAAAAACAATAACATGGATAGAGGCCATCATTGGCTAAGTCTTTTGGATGGTTTGAAGATGTGGCAACTTTGTTAACTAATGTTTCTTATGAAACTGACATATAACATTCCTCTATCCATTTTACTACTGGAAGGATAAAACCAATATGAATCACTAGGAGTCCTAGATAGTCTCAACTCACTCGATCATAGGATTTGGATAGGTCCAATTTTATGATGAAAGAGGGTGACCTTTTGATAGCATGCAAGGTCTCTTATGTTGTTCCACTTGCATAAAATATTGGTTGACCCTCCTATTGCCCCCTTAAGGGAAACAAATTCTAGATCACCCTCTTAGGGGTGCTATGATGCGGCTTGGATGAGCTCTCCTACTCATATCTACCGATTCACACTTGATCTTCCAATTATTCTATAATATATTAGGTCATCCATCCTTACATCATCCATGCATTTTTTCATATGATTCTACCATGGTATATTTGCTCCTATGCTTTACACCTCATATGATATGTGCACTCATAGATGGTACTTCATGTTTTATATTTACTTCAATTGACGTGTTATGATTTCATGTGCGGGTTTCTTGCTTAGAAGTGGTGAGATGGTTCCAAAATTTGTCATGAAAGTGATAGACATTGGGTTTGATTTAATAACACTTCTTAACAATAATAATTCTATTATTTTGTCTCACTATACCATGGGGGGGAATAATCATCCTTAGATAAATGTTGTCATGACTTAGGCCAAATCGTACTATTGGTGATCTAGTTGAGTAGAATATTCATATCCTAACCATATCTAATACTTTCCATCCTTTTCCTTTCACTTTCATCTCGTCCATTAAAAAATATACAATCCCCACTCATGTATGACTTATTAAATGTCATCCAGCAAGGTCTGAATGAAAATTTGAAGAACAATGCAAGCCCAAGTTAAATAAAGCCAAAAAAGGCCAAATGTGAAGAGCATAATTGTTAAAAAATGAAAAAATAATGAAGCTAGAGCTATGCCACCTCATTTAAAGGGGCCCAACCCCAAAGGGCTTGGATGAGCTCTTGTAATGTCCCCAATTTTGGATGTTTCTATCTTACAGAGTGGGATGCATGCTAGAGTAGCCAGATGGGGGTGATAGTGAGTTCAAGAGAATTGAGGGGTTTTATTGGGCTCGACTTGCATTGTTCAACATATTTCATCATCAGGATCCATTCTGCACAACTTGTTTGTAGGTCTGTGGATCGGAAGATTGAACAATATAGCAATGCATGGGCATCACCGGTTTAGAAATTGAAGGTATATGAGAAGGCTCCTCATGATGAGTTTGAGTCCTCCTCGAATCTAATGGATTCTTTGCAAGAACACCTGATTGTTGAAGTGTGAACTATGCCCTCTTGGGCATCTACTGAAGCTTTGGCGTTGGATTCTTATCTGGCTGTACTACCTTCTTATTTCCATGTACATAATCTGAGTGTATGGAATCATCTCTGATGTCTGAAACTGATGGAAGCACAAGAGTATATGCATGTTGCACTGGAGGTGCATGCAAAGTACTCTCCTTATGTGTAAGTAGAAAAGATGAGTCACCGTCAGAAAACTTAGTGAATTTATATAACCTCGACTTGTGATCCACCTCACCAATTGCAATGATGGAATTGTCATGCATGTCAATAACTAAAACTGAATCTGATGTAAATTCAACCTTTTTACCTTTCTAAGTGAGTTGATAAACTGAGAGCAGATTCATAGAAAACTTTGGAACATGTACAACATTTTAAAAACTGTTATTATGGAGTTCCACTCTCCCCTCTCCTGCTACTGCTACTGGAGTATCATCCCCCATGAGAATAGGGGGTCTAGAGCATGAACTCAGAGAAGTAAAAATTTCCTCTTTCGTTGCCATATGATGTGATGTGCCAAAATCTATAATCCATGAATCATATGAGGAATTAATTGCAACAAGAGCATGATGATTACCTTTCTTAGGAGCATGATCTTCTTCCTTCTATTTCTTGATTCCCTCTAGAATGAAGTTTCCAAGGTTGTTTTGCTGAAGTTATTGTTCCATAAGATCGATTTGTTTTTTTATGCACGTGGATTCTTCATTATATGGTTTATTGCAGTAAGTGCACCGCTTTCCCTTCTTCTTCTTCTTGGAATTTGAAGATTCTTTGGAACATGAAGAATCGTTGAAGGGTTTGGAATATCTGTCCTTGTTATGTTTCTCTTTTCTGTTCTGTTTGGATGATCTTTTTCCATCATGCATGGTGAGTGCATGTTCTTTAGGATCCTTGATTAAGCCCATCTGAATGCGTTTTTCCTACTCTTGTGTGAGAGAATCAATGAATTGATCCATGGTAGGCATCTTCCAATTTGTTCCCATAAGATACCTGCTATAATGGAAAGTGGAAACATAGACAACATATTCTAGTCCTAGCTTAGCCAAGATTGTTAGAATAAGTTGTTCCACTTGTTTAGACTTATCAATACCACAATATGCTGAGTTCAGTATAAAATATTTAAACTTCGTAAAAAAATCTTGTATATTGTCAAAAAATTTATGATCCAAAGTATTCAACCCTACCTCAAGCATATGACCTCTCATCTGATCCTACTTTCCAAACAAACTTTTCAAGGTGGTCCAAATCTCATTTGGCGTCTTGCATGCGACAACATGAAACCATAGATCAATTGAAATCGATTCAAGAATAAGTCTTGTGACTTCATGTTACACATTATTTTGGTCACCTCAGTGACCACCTGACAACATGTGTTCATGTTCCCTGAAAATGTTAAAAGAGACTTTCTCCATGGGAAAAGTGATTTGCTTTCTTCTTTCAAAAACCATGTCAAGGAAGGTCGTCACACCCTGCTATATGCATGGAGTGCGAGGATACCTGATCGTCGCACTCTTCCCTAAACTTGGACTGCGACGTCGTTGCAGACTGCTTGTGCATAGGGTGTGACGATGCTTAAAGCATAAGAAAAGTCAAAATTCACAAATGTTCTAGAAGGGAATCTTATAGAAGATGAAGTGGCCTTCGATCGGTTTGGATCTTACTTGCTTCTATGATTTGGTGGGATCATCCTAATATCCTCATCCATCTCTCTTTCACACTATATAAAGAGGGATCTCTCATGGAAAATACTAAGGTTGAATAGGGTAATATTTGTAAGGAGAGTTCTACTTCAGATTATGCTTGAGAGTTTTGCTTTAGTTCTTCAAGTTAGATTGTGGATCTTTTTCATTCAAGGCATTTGGAGCAAAGGTGTGTGTGTTGAAGCAAAGAGCCGTTGAAAGGGGACCTTGAAACATCAAGGCATGGGTTGTATTCTCCACTTTCTATTCACTTAATACAGTAATACATTTCTTCCCTTTATAAGCATCTCGTCTTCTATTGTATAATTCCTTGATCATATACATAGACTTCATTAGAATAAATGTATCATTGTTTTCCCTCTTTGTTGGTTTGTGATTCTTAGACAAGATTACTATTCTGCCAACTCAAGGAAGGAGCTACAAGGATGACACTAGTGAGGATCAAGCGTCGTTTAAAAGGTATGTCACTTGTACCTCACTAAACCAGTTCATATGATGATGAAGTTTAAGGTGAAGTGTGTATTTTGTTCTGTTTTGTTCTAGTTTCCTGTGGAAGTTAGAGAGATCTGTTTGTGTCCGCACTTACCGATTAATCTGATAACAAATTGGCAACCATATTGGGGATACAAATTTCTTTTGTTTTTTTTGCCTCTTATTTTCTTTTAGCCTGCCTTCTTTTGGTCAAATTCATTCTCTGAGTTTGTGGGTGATCCATCTAAACTCCCTGGGTCTGAAGGTTCAATGAGAATTTTTGTCTTTCTTTCCATTTTCCCTTAGTTTCAGAGATCGTTGCACTGTACTCTATAGACATACCACAAAGATCCTCTCACTTCACACTCTACTGGTGCAGACCAGTGCGGCGACATCACACTGCACCCTATTGGCAACATGCGACGACCCTAGATCGTCACACTGTGCTCCACTGCAACTTGCGACGATTCCTGTAGGAATTGTTGGAGATAACCAATTTTTATTTTTCTACCCAGGTTTTCCTCAACTACTTGGGATGAACTTCCGATACCAGTGAATGATTGATTTATGAGTTTTAAGCTTGCATTTGATTAATTTTCGAAAATTGAGATTTTTTTTTTTTTTTTTTTTTTTTNGATTTTTTTTTTTTTTTTTTTTTTGTAAATTTTGCAAATTTTTCTTTTTGATTTTTGTCACAAGGGTATAATCTCTAGATCTTGGTCCTGAGTACTTGTTTGACAAAGAATCCTTGATTTATTTGAGTTTTTAGATTGTTTTTACTTTCTGGATTGTTCAATGATTGAGAGACATTTTTGTTTGCATTTGACAAAAGACTTTCCTATCATTTCATTTTTGTCTACATTATAGGTTTGATTTGGGAATATTGTTGAGAATGTGTAATTTTTTTGGATTACGCTTTCTTTTCTTCATTACGTCTCTGATCTGATTTGGGAAAGAAAGAACTGAAGTTATTCTTCTTTTTCATGATTTTTCACAAAAAAATTGTTGCATTCAAAATATTTGTTAAAAGAGAAAATTGGAAAATTTTGTAGCTTATGATTATTTGGAATTTTGTTCATTCAACAATTGAGAAATTGTGTTTCACAACTTTTGTATTTCAAAAAGAGATACCTTCTCCCTAATGTAATTAGAGTTCATCGAATTGAAAGATTGCTTAATAATCTCTTCTTGCATTTTATTGAGTCAAGGTCACATACATCATCAGTTTAATTTCCGTTTCCCTTTTGAGTAAACAAAAACCTTTAAAATACAACGTAATTGTAAAATCTATTAGAAAATTTTATTTTCTAGAAATTCTCTTCACCAACATTATCTAGGATATCTCTTTGGAATAGGTTGTAAGGCAGACTCTCCAAAGCATCAAAAAACATAATAGTATCTTGTGATAGGGAGAGTTCAAATCCACTTGCTACATTTTATCATGGGAAGCCCTTCTAACACAAGGGTCAATCATGAGGTCGCATTAGGACTGACAGAGTTACTCACCCTGCTTTGTCGGTCTTAGTGTAGAGATTGTGCATATTATTGGGGGTCACTTGAGAAGAAAATCCCGTGGGGACCTTCTTGAGTTGATTTCGGGCTAGATACCCTACTTTTGCGCGTGGATCGAACTGTCGACTATTTCCCCAGGCATCATTGTCATAATTGGTAACCTTAGTAGCCTATCTCTTTAGGGTCTTTACACGAGGTGATTGTGAAGGAGCATGTCTTCACGATACCTGGAATCGACGTTGGCCAAACTCACTCGGGCTGCTTGGAGGGTATACCCACGATTATGTGTAGGAGCTTGCACCAGGGTTTAAGTCCATTAAGTAGGTCGTCAACGTAACTTTTACACTCGCTTTATCCCAACCCCTTCTTGTCTTGATTTTGCGACGTTGGAGTTCATCACCAACTAGTGACTTCGAAATACGAAGGTTTGTTTGCTTAGTTTGATTTCTAGATTTTATTAGTGAGTGTTGTTTGTTTCTTTAGTTGGCCATAGATTTGTTTCGTTCTTTATTTGGTGCGGCCAACATCGGCCCTCTCCGTTCACGTATGATGCAAGGGATACCTCCGGAAGATCCAAAATATTACGTCCATTTTCTTCCTAACTCACCAGAGGGCTCTCCTGAAGGAGCAGTCAATAACGACATAGCCTCTGAGTTTGGAAGTTCAACTCCTTTAGAGGAGTCAATACTTCCTGTAAATCCGTTATTGAGTGTTGCACAAGAACCGCACTTGCTCCGGATAAATTCATCGGGAGACCTTGTTGCTGACCAATATATTGAAGTACCTACTAGACCTAAAACAAAGTTTAGTGTAGACGATCCACTTTTTCAAAGTGAGTCATTTAGAACCTCGGTTCACACTACTGTAATTTTTAATCCTAGCTCTGTCCCTGCCCATCCTTTTCAGAGAACCCCTTCGGGACACGATATTTTTGATAGGATAGCATTCATGGCATCACAAATGCCTGTGACATCTGCTGTTTATACAGTACCTTTAGATCATTTTACTAGCACAACCAGTAACGTTGTCACAATTTCAAACCAATTATTGATGGGTTCTCATTCGATTCTTCCTCTCCAGATCACCAACTCTACCATGGTCCCGCAAGCTCAAGATCCTATTGGAACGCCACTCCCGCTTAGATCAAATTCGTCACTTCACCATGGGTATAACGCTTTGAATAATTCCATTTCTATTCCTACCCAGAATCCATCCGGAGGGTCTAATCTTTTTTTTTTTCTCCTGGGTATAATGTTGCTCATCATTTTGTTCCTACACCTACCCAGGTTCTCTCCGGAGGGGCTTATGCTCCTCCTCCACCTTCACCTAGAGGATCTAATCGTTCTGGTCCTAGTAGCTCCAATCCAGTTGGAGGCACCAGTCATTTTTTCGCTTCTGGTTTTCAGATTCCCGTTGGAGGCCAACCTCAAGTTGGGGGGAAATATCAAGTTGGAGGGCAACCTCAACTTGGGGGGAAACCTCAAGTTGGAGGCCATAACCCATTTTATGGGAAAAATATACCCGGATTACAATCTCAACCTTGGAATCTTCCTTTCCAAGGGAATCAACAACCGTCTGGGGGGAAGCATCCTCAAGTTAATTCTTTTGTACCCCCTAATCTTGGGAAACCATATCCAGGTTCTATGAATTCTACTTGGGGTCAAAATTTCCAGGCTAATGCTCCTTTCCAAGGGAGCTTACTTAATCAAAACCCTCCACAACCGAATCTGTTAGAACTATCTAACTATGTACAGACTGCTTATGGTCCTACTGGTATACCTACGTGTTTACCTCCTCAAAACTACCAATTTACTCAAGTGAACATACAGTTTCCATTTCTTGCTACTTTGGATGTACCAGATTTATCTAGGATTTTGAATGATCCTATTTTGCATTCTCCTTATTGGTCCGTCATACCGACCAAATTACCATATGAAATTCCTAAGTTTGACGATCGATCAGGAGAAGACCTAGATAATCACGTCATGACTTTCCATCTTTGGTGTTCGTCCAACTCGTTGATGGATGACTCTATAGGATTACTAATTTTCCAACGAACTCTCACGGTTTCGGCAGCCAAATGGTATATTGAGTTACCACGAGGATTATTTAATGAATTCAATACCCTAGCCATGGATTTCTTAACACATTACCAATTGCCAATTCGATATGAGACAGGAACTGAAATTTTGAGTTCATTTAAACAATCCTCTTCCACTCATATTTCTGATCATATCCATGAGTGGAGGAGAAGACACTTAATCAAAGTTCCCCTTTCTGATCAACTGTTTGCTAAGTGGTTTACCAAATCACTCATTGGGCCTATAGCCTGTGATGTTTCCATGGGTGGTGTCGTCATTGAAGAGAAAACAATTAGCCGTGCTCAATATTTAGATCTAGTTTATTCACAAACGAGAAAACTATACGACTTGATTCCTGATGCTCCTCTTCCATCTACGACTCCTACCCCAACACCTCCAGTAGCTTCTCATGTTGTTGATGGCATGATTGGCACTTTTCATGCTGAGAATCAGTCTAAACAAGACAATCATTCCACTCCCAAGTCTACTACCTCTAATGTACAAAATACTCCTAACCCGACTCCTTCCCTCGGTAAAACCTCTGAAGTTAATTCATTTCAATCTACGCCTACCAGTAAAAATCAAAATAAAATGAAAGGGAAGGGTAGGAATAAGGAGGAAAAAAATAATAATCAACAATATGAGAAAACCAAAACACAACCCGTTGATGACAAGGAAAAGTGTAAACCTCGTTATCCTTTCTTTATCTGTGGTGAGGATCAATATACAAAATATTGTCCACTATGTGTTGAGGTTACTAAGTTCCTGCAAGGGATCGGGAAACATCCTACACCCACCGTCTTGTCACAACCTTTTCCTTCTCAGCAACAGACCCAGTTGGTCATTCATGACCAACCTTCTCTGTCTACCACATATTATGTCCTTATGTGTACTGGTGACTCCAAGAAGAATGAAGTTGTAGTCGCAACGCAAGCCAAATATTACACTCCTTAGAAAGAGAGAGTTGATGACTTACTACCTCTGTTGGTTCAACCTCCTCCCCCAACTTCACCTCTAAACGATCCTCTTCATCTCGAACGACTAGGCCTAGATACAGTTCTTCGTCCTCCTCCCAAGGGCATTGTTTGAAAGTCTTCATTTAATCGTCACGCATGTGCTGCCCAAAACTACAGTATTGTAGAATATCTTGCGCAAGCACCCTCTGTGATGTCGGTTCTCAAAGTCCTTCAAAGTTGTCCTACTCAACGAAAGACATTGTTAAAGGCTATTGGTGGAATTGATCCTACCGATACTGATTTGATAATATTTGACTTGGAAGATCATATTCCAAGGCTCCCTACTCAATTAGTGTTCCATATCCAAGTTGTTGTGGAGAATAAGAACATTTGTCGAACCGTTATTAACGAAGGAGCCTCGACTTGCATTATGTCTGTTACTTGTTGGAAATCTATTGGCTCTCCTGCACTTACCGAGTCGAACAATAATCTTAAAGATTTTAAAGGTACAAGGTTTAAAACTTACGGTGTTCTTCCTTCGTTGTCTATTATGTTAGAAGGTAAAGCGATTAATGTTGAGGTTGAGGTTTTTGATGCACCTCTCGATTACAAGCTTCTACTTGTCCGTAGATGGATTGATTCTATGCGCACAGTTGTTTCTACTCTTTTTCGTGTGTTACATTTTCCACACCAAGGAAAAGTCATTATTGTTGATCAAATGGACTTCTTTAATTTCGATTCACGTACTAGCAACATACCTTTTATTTCGAAAAAACCTCCTGATTATGAGAATGTCGGCGTGGGTCTTTTAAAAGATTCAACCTTGATGGGTACATTTCCTATTCCACCACCCGATATTCCTCCTCCTTTTGTCGCCTCAATTAACATGATATCAACCTCTATTCGTGAAACCCATGAGTCTTATGACCCATGGATAGTACCTAGCTCTGGTCACTGTCTTCGTTATGGTGACCAAATGCCTTTAAGTCCGGTGGAATCAACTTATCAAGATATTCAATCGACAACTCCT
>ML778165.1:285200-337224 GCA_009831015.1 Picea engelmannii | reverse complement strand
GCGTTGGCTGGGGCCGTGGATGTTTCCCCGTAGGGGTTTTACCACGTGAAAACATCGGTGTGTTGATCTTTGATCTGGTTATGTGAGTGGTTACTGAAGGTGTTCGTCCTCTGTTGGAATACCTGTGTTGTCGAACAATGAGATGATCATGATGGTCATGTCCATGAAAGATACTATTGAAATGTAACAAGGGATGTCCTCATTCATGTTTTTTTGTTTTGTCATGTGGGGGACATAAAGTCATATTTCCTAGACATGTTTTATTTGTAAAGTGACTTTTTAAATAAAGTGTTTTTATAAAGTGAATGTACTTTATAACTTAAAGTATTTTAAGTTGTGGGACCCCAAAAGTATTTAATGAGCATTTATTACTTATTTTGTAATTAATGAGGAGCATTAAATATGTGCCCTCAGATTAGACTTATGATAGCCATTAGATTGAGTTGGTTATGTAAGTTAGGGTTTCTTGGGAAAAGAGAAGAGTACATATACATGCTTAGGGATGTGATAAGAACACACTAGAGAAGCCGAGAGGAGTTGAGTTGAGAGATTTCTTGAGAGAGGAAAGTGAGCATCAAGAAGGGCACGATTCCCAAGAGAGCTAGGGCATAAATCCCAAGGAGGCATTTTCTGTTTTGATTTCTTGCAGTGATATTTGTTGGGATAGGCTGTACTGTACGGATCCTTACAGGCCATACAACAACATTCTTGAGGCACAAAAATTGAGGCAAGCTTGGACATAGTTTTCGAGGCAGCTCTTGAAGAATTTTTTGAAGGAGGATGGCTGTACAGAAGGCAAGGTACAGGTGCCTGTTGTGGTATGAATTTCGAGGTGCCAACTTTCAGCAAATCCGTACAACTGTACGGACTGTGGCACGATTTTCAAGACAAATTTGTAGGGGACTATTTTTGTACTTTAAGAGGTATTTCTCTTGGCTAAAAAGTGTTATTGATGTTGTTATGAACTTTCTTGAAGCAAAATAATAATATCTCTCTCTCTCTTGTTGGGTTTCCCCACATTGGGGTTTTCCCTTACATTTGCCTAAATTTCTGTGAGTTATGGGTTGTTGTCCATTGTGTATTTCCATTGCATATTTTGCTTAGCAATGTGTATTTCTGCTTATGGAAATTTCTAAATGTGGGTATGTATTTCTGAAATTTATGAAGACAGTTATCTCTAGGTTGCTAAGTGTTTGACGAAATGTGTGAATGAAATATTTTTGATTTTGTCATTAAAAATATACATGGTATCAGAGCTTTGTCTCTGACAGTGGGCAGTGTGATATTTGGGAAAAAGGGTGTGATTGTTTTCCTTGAGTTGTGATAGGGAATATGGTTGCAAGCATTAGATATGAGGATCGGTTGGATGACATTTCCAACTACTTGCAGTGGAAGGTTCGTTTGTTAGCCATTCTCAAGGAGAACAAGATCTATAGCTATGTCAACTCTGTTGTAGTAGCTCCCGCAAAATATCCTATTGCTTTGGACTTGCATGAGGTCAAGGAAGCCAAAGCTCAGAGGATTATTCTGGATGGGGTGAAGGATCACCTTATCCCACACTTGGTTGAGAAAAAGACTGCCAAGGAGATGTGGGATGCACTTAAAAACTTGTTCGAGGCGAAGAACAAGAACCAGAAGATGGCCTTGAAGGATAAGTTGCATGATACCAAGATGGGTAAGGAGGAGAGTGTCTCTTCTTATCTTAACCAAGTGGCTCAAGTTAAAGATGAGCTGGCAGCTGTTGGAGAGGTCATTTCGGATTTTGAGTTAGTGAGGATAGCCTTAAATGGTTTCACCAAAGATTGGGAAGTCTTCGTGAAGTGCGTGGTGGGTTGTGAGCATCTACCAGATTGGAGCAGACTGTGGGATGATTTCACTCAGGAGGAGACCTGAGAAAGATCTCATAGCAGTGATCAGAAGACAGACAGAGCTGATGAGAATATTTCTCTTGTGGCAAAGAGAAAGAAGAAAGGAAGTTTCGGAAGGGACTTAAGTAAAGTCAGATGCTTTTGTTGTAACCAGTTGGGGCACCTTGCCTCTCATTGTCCTAAGAGGAATAAGAAGAAGAAGGAGTCAGAGGGGCCTGAGACAACTGCTACAACAACCATAGAGGACTTTGCTTCAAAGTTTGATAGTGAATTTTCTTTGGTTACCCTAGTTTCCAGTGTCGACAGCGGAGGATTCAGAGGTGATGTCAGATGGATTGTGGATAATGGAGCCTCTAACCACATGACGAGAATCTGGTGAGTATTCCCAGACTTCACAGAGATTGGTCCTACTCGACAGGTGGTAAATGAAGGTGGTATGGCGAGAGCTTTACGTGGAGTTGGGAATGTCAGATTCAAACTCCAGTTTGGGGGACTCGTGGAGATTGATGGAGTTATTTTTGTTCCAGGGTTGAGTGTTAACTTGCTCTCAGTCTCAGCCTTGGAGGATGTAGGATATTGCGTATTGTTCAAGAGGGAACATGTATTTATCTACAGAGAGGGAGTGGACTCGGTAGAGCTGCAACTGATCGGTAACCGAGTGAATAGGTTGTATATGTTGAGAGGACAACCTTTGATGTATGATTCATTGTCGGATGAGGAGCATGAGGAGGCTTCTGAGACTGCGATGGCACCAAGGTATCAGTCTTGCATTTCGAGAGAAGAGAGTGAGTCTCTTCTGAGAACTGGCAGAAGGCTTAGCCAGGTTGATGAAACCGATGCTCAATATGAAATGAGCTCAGGGTTCTGGGAGGTTGCCAGGAGAAGATCTTCTAGTTCGAGTTCTGTGCAGGTGTTGTGGATGGCTCTAGGTTCAGAGGGAGCTCCTATAGAGCACAGTGTGATGGGACCAGATGATGGAGATGGCAATGAGTACATATCTTGTTAAGAGGGAGTGTTGAAATGTAACAAGGGATGTCCTCATTCATGTTTTTGTGTTTTGTCATGGGGGGGACATAAAGTCATATTTCCTAGACATGTTTTATTTGTAAAGTGACTTTTTAAATAAAGTTCTTTTATAAAGTGAATGTACTTTATCACTTAAAGTATTTTAAGTTGTGGGACCCAAAAAGTATTTAATGAGCATTTATTACTTATTTTGTAGTTAATGAGGAGCATTAAATATGAGCCCTCAGATTAGACTTATGATATCCATTAGATTGATTTGATTATGTAAGTTAGGGTTTCTTGGGAAAAGAGAAGAGTACATATACATGCTTAGGGATGTGAGAAGAACACACCAGAGAAGATGAGAGGAGTTGAGTTGAGAGATTCCTTGAGAGAGGAAAGTGAGCATCAAGAAGGGAACGATTCCCAAGAGAGCTAGGGTGCAAATCCCAAGGAGGCATGTTCTATTTTGATTTGTTGCAGTGATATTTGTTGGGACAGGCCGTACTGTATGGATCCGTACAGGCTGTACAACAACATTATTGAGGCACAAAAATTGAGACAAGCTTGGGCACAATTTTCAAGGCAGCCCTTGAAGAATTTTCTGAAGGAGGACGGTTGTACAGAAGGCAAGGTACAACTGTCTATTGTGGCACGAATTTTGACGTCTCAACTTTCAACAAATCCGTACAACTGTATGGACTGTGGCATGATTTTCAAGACATATTTGCAGGGGGCTATTTTTATGCTATAAGAGGTATTTCTCTTGGCTGAAAAGTGTTATTGATGCTATTCTGAACTTTCCTGAAGCAAAATAATAATATCTCTCTCTCTCATTGGGTTTCCCCACATTGGGGTTTTCCCTGGCATTTGCCTAAATTTCTGTGAGTTATGGGTTGCTGTCCACTGTGTATTTCCGCTGCATGTTTTGCTTAGCAATGTGCATTTCTGCTTATGGAAATTTCTGAATGTGGGTATGTATTTCTGAAATTTATGAAGACAGTTATATTTAGGTTGCTAAGTGTTTGATGAAATGTGTGAATGAAATATTTTTGATTTTGTCATTAAAAATATACAGATACTCTGTGGGACGATGGGCATCATCGTTCTATTATCTTCCTAGAGCGTGAGACCATAGAGAGTTACCAATGGATTTCGACTCCATCCACCGTTGTTGTTATTTCTTCTGTTCCCGAGTCTATGCACAATGTTTTGTATGAAGGGAACTTGAGTAATATTTCACCTACTATTCCTCTTGAGATATCGATTAAACCCAGAGTCGTGGAAAATGTTCATATCAGTGCCTCATGTTCTACTAATGAGGTTTTCACTTATAAAGCCCTTTTCCAAGAATTCTGTGATGTTTTTGCCTGGAGTTATGAAGAAATTCCTGTTATTGATCCTGATATTGTTGTGCATGAGATTAAGACTTACCCAAATGCTAAACCCATTCGACAGAGGCTTCATCCAGTACATCCACGCAAAGCCGCTGCTATTAAGCTTGAAGTTGAAAAAATTCTTAAAGCTGGCTTTTTCTATCTCGTGGCTTTGACCGATTGGGTGTCCAATCTTGTTTCGGTAAACAAGAAACAAGGCACAATCTGCGTTTGTGTAGATTATAGGGATACAAACAAAGCTTGTCCCAAAGAAAATTATACAACCCCTTTCGTTGACCAAATTGTTGACGATTGTGCTAGGAGTGAAATCTTCTCCTTGATGGATGGTTTCTTTGGCTATAATCAAATCAATATTTTACATCCAGATCAACATAAGTCTGCTTTTATTTTCCCTTGGGAAACCTTCGCATACCGAAAACTACCTTTTGGTCTAAAAAACGCTAGAGCGACTTTTCAACGCGCTATGTCTTATGATTTTCATGACATTAAGAGCATTGTACAACCTTATCTAGACGATATACTAGTGTATTCCATGCGTCGTCAAGATCAGCCAACACATTTATGATCCATTTTCCTACGCTATCGTTATTATCACATACGTTTGAATCCACAAAAATGTGTTTTTTGTGTGGAATCTAGACGACTTCTTGGCTTTATCATGTCTATACATGGGATTAGAGTATACCCCTTGAAGGTTGAGGCTATTCTTAATCTACCTCCTCCTTCCACTCTACACCAACTCCAAAGTTTGCAAGGGAAGGCAAAATTTTTACATCGATTCATTCCCAACTACGCTGAATTAATGAAAGGATTTATTCGGCTCCTTAAGAAAGGTTATGATTTTTTATGGGACGACACTGCCAACAACGCCTTTGAAGCTTTGAAGATTTCCTTAACCTGTACACCACTATTGTTTCCACCTGATTATAGTTGAGATTATTTCATGTACTTAGTTGCTTCAGACTCTACCATTGTGTTGGCAGCCTTTTCACATTTTTTATATTGTCCTTATAAGCTGCCTACACCAGTGTTTTGCAACCTTTGATTTTCATCGCAATCTTCAAATAAAAACAACACTATTATTTCATAAGTTTGCACACTTGTCTTTGTTCTTGTTTTCACGACTGCAAGCGTGAAAACTTTGATTTCGAAGTCATATTAAAAACGTCGCTGGATTGTTATGATCACTCTTGTCTCTATGTTCATTGTGTTTCCAATTTATTTATCGTTATACAATTGACAAGACTCTAAGATCCTTATTCATTTGGTATTCTTATTTGTTAAAATGACTTCATTTTACAAGACTGTGATGATATTCTTTTGATCGAGTTTGTGATGCATTGGTGATTTCATTTATATGTTCTTTGATCGATTCCCTTGACTCATTGGTTTCATGAAAACACATTGGTGTTGTGGCTAGACCCTTGGTATAAATCATTTCACACAACACATGTTTCATATGATCGAACCCTTGGTGTGATTTCGATTATTGCTTTGGTTTTAAAACTATGCTAATATTATTGCTTGTGCAAATGTCTGGTCGATTTACCATAGGTTTCGTTGGTTAATTGAATGGCATGATTTTTTAACCTATGCAATAGTGGGTTGAATAGTTATATGCGCCAACGTTTGTACTATGGGATATGACTATTTTGCATGTATTGAACTAGCTCCACCACCTTCGCACATTCCGTCATCAATGTTTCCCCCCTATCCCGGTTCACCTTTGCTAGTTTTCAGGTGAGCCTGTGAGTTATCAACCTTGCGTTTACTCTGTTCAAACCCTTACCCACTCACCCTGCTCACCGTGTGCTCCTATCTATGGCACCGGTGGTGCACATAGAGTCGAATGGTAGCCAAGATCTGTTGCTATTCGATAATGCCCGTAAAGATTTAGAAAACAGTGGTTGGCTGGTGTTTATATAGAGGTTCGAGGGTTTCAACCTTTTTGTTGCCCAAAAATTCTCCCCCACCTTTGATGGGTGCAGGGCTAAAATCAACAACATACAGCTCGAGCTGAATGAGAAATTCATAAGCTCTGCTACAGGACTAGCAGCTACAGGTGAAAGGTGGTTTAAAAACTCCAAATTTGATGAAGTGCCCTGGCCTTTGCTATTCATATCACAAAAGGTTGTCTCCTGTGATAAAGGTATGCCTATTTCTACCCTCAAACCCAGGTGGCACGATCTTTTGGTGATTGTGAAACAATTCGTGACCTGTGAAGTTCGGTATAGCATGATTTTTCTGTATCACCTCCGATTATTGATGAATTTCATGGGTTATCCTTTGAACATGCCACATTACTTCTTGCGTAGTCTTTACAATATGTCTAAAAGGTTCAAACGCGAGAAGGCTAATAGCAACTTGTTTCACCACGGATTAATTAAACTCATCGTCATCCACCATTTGAGCCTTCATGGCGATAATTGGCAAGCCTTTCTATCTTGAAATGGCTTTGCTAATCCAAAGTCTGCCCAAATCGATAAGGTTGTGATTAGTGAGACTATGGTAGGGCCACCCATGCCATTCCATATCCTTTTACCCCCTGCCAAACCCTCGGTTTTCCCTGACATCGACCTACCCGACATCATAACAGACAAGACTGAGGCTGTCAAGAAGCCTGTGGGTAAGAAAGTCAAGGGTAATCCTACTGTCGACAGCAAGGGTAAGAAAAATGCTTTATTGATATCGAGACTTGTCCAGAATAAACCTAAACAGAACATCGACCAAAAGCCCATAGTGCTGAGCGAGGACTTGGATTCTGATATCGAGTGTTTCCTAGCTGAAGAGTACCCCTATTCCCATGGCCTATGCTCCAAGCAACCCTATGACTATGTATCTAATTTTCCCCCGTGCCTAAAAAACAACCCTAACTACCCAGGAATCAAGTTACACAATGAAACCCCTGTTGGCTTAAACAAACCCTCACCTGTGTTATCAAAGCCCGAGCAACCATCATGTATCCAATGTAACGCTTGGCTAGAGCGTTATTACATTGACGTTCCCCTGTTGCAATCAAAGATCAAAGCATTAGAGGAACAAGTGATAGTGTTGGCGAAGGAGAATCACAGGTTACAAGCCAGTGAAAAGAAACAAAAAACCACCAATTCGATTGTCTTCAGGAATGTCGAAGCGACAACAACCTTCGTCAATTCCAAGTTATCATAATCGAATCTTTTTTTTATTTTTTATTGCTCAGGTATGAATTTCAATATTAATTTCGTTTTATGAGTTTCTTGAATTAATATAACGAATTAGGTTTTGATTTCATTCGAAATGATTTTGGCATAGTTTGATCATCAAACGGTTGTGTTGTGGATCCTGTACAACAGATTCATTTTGCTAAAATTAAATGTAATTATGATTTGGTTATGCGATTTTGTCGTGCCTAGTTTAGCATAAGCCCGTGATTTGTTTTTGATCATGTTTGGGCTTGTTTTTGAATCAATTCTGTTCATCTAATTTAGGATAGTCGATTGGATTTGATTTCAATTAGTTTCGTTTGCTTCTGATAAACTAAAAACAACCCTGTCGATTTCGACTTACCAGGAACGATTCTGTTTTGTATTGAATCTTGATTACATTCGACCTGTGCAAAAGATCTATTTGCTTAAAATCGTGTGGTTGTGTTGATTGATATGATTTTGCATAACGATTTTGTCGACCCCAAACTGTTTCGATTCATTCCTATTTGATTTGATTTGTAAACGATTGCTACGTGCCACGATTAGCGTGATCGTTGGTATATGTTCGATACAATTCTATTAATTTGAAAAACGATTCTGTTGATTTCGTTGTGATTCGACAATGATTTTGTTAATGGACGAGGCGACATAAATGATTGCATAAATGATTTGTTCGACCGGTTACAGTTTGTATCGATTGGAATTGGTTCATGAACATGATTTCATTGCTGTCAAATTATCTAAGCGATTCTGGTTACCCGAATTGGTGATAACAAATTGAACAAAGTACATGTATCTCTGTTACCTGTCGATTGACCACGATTTCTTTTTAATTTGCATACAAGTTTTTGAATGATTCGTTTGGTTTCTAATCAGCAATCAAATATTGGTTTGATAGTTAGAATATAATTCTTTAAGATTTGAATTGGTTTTAAAACGATTTTGTGTTTAATTTAGACCAGCTACAGAATCGCAAGATTCTGTAGCTAGTCTTAAAAATTAGATTCCTGTCAATCTTATCAAAAAAATATCCTCTAATTTTGTCTATTTTTGTCCCCTTTCAGGTGCATACGAATTACAATGATCAATGTGGCATGATGTGGCAGTTTGAGAGATGTTTTTGTGATACAGTTTTATTATAGGGTGTTAGTTTTAGTCAGACTTGGGAGATTATCTCCAGATTTTCTGTAAACTGTTTTGATAATTCCCACAGGGATGTTTTACCCTGTGGGAAGTCTTTAAATACTGGTTATTTCTTGTAAAATCATCATCACTATTGGGAGAACCAGATTATGGATTTATGATTCAGACTGAGATAAAAGTTGATGTCTTGCAACAACTTTTGCTTTCAATATATCAAACTTTTGTTTCATGTTTTATTCATGTCAGTTTGCAGTCGATTATAGACTACTTTAGCTATCGTAATTCATTGCATGTTGATGTGATTTAATTTAATGTGTTATCCATATCTGATCTCTCTTATTTAAAAAATACAACAATTACTATATTTCAATTTAATGAATACAGGTTTATCTTTTTCATTAATTGAGTTGATTTGTACAAATTTTGCATGAGGATTTATCTGACTGCTATCATTTGTAAATGATAAGATTGCTGTAATTTTTTATGTCTTGTTTGTCCTGTAATTACATCTGAAAAGCACAACAGCTTCCCGTTTACGAGAAGCTCGTGGAGAATCTGGTGCGGGTTTCCTCCCACCAAATAGCTTAATCAATTACTGCATACATGACAAACCTGAAGCGTTACTTCAGGTCAGTTAGTTATTGTCATTTGATAGTAAATTCGTTAGTATAATATAAGTAATTGAGATAGATATATGTATAGTTTAGATTTGTAGTTAGATTTAGTGTTTTAGTTGCTTAGCCTAGATAGTTATTTTTTATACTATTTGCTTAGCCTAGATAGTTAGTTTTTATTCTATTTCTTTTCCATAAAACTATAAAAAAAAAAAAAAAGTTTCGCTGTCTTAGGACAGTTTACAATTGATTTTTGTAGGTTTTCTTCTAAATTTGCAATTTATAAATATTGTACATTTGTGATTAAGATTTAATTCTGTTGATAGTTGAATGTTAAATTTCATAGAGTTATTATAGTATTAGATAGTAAATTGTATATATTGATAGTTTTTTTAATTTTTTTTTTAGTTTGCTTTAATTATTGTTTTCATTTAGATTAGTTCCTTAGTGTAGTTTTCATTTGTTTTCCTAGGACTTAGATCGGCTAACGGAGCCGCTAAACCCGTCAGGGTGGGTTATCCCAATCGACTTGGGTTATTTAGACAACCCCGGACCAGATCCACTCTTCCAGTTGGCGAGCGTTCATTTTCGCCCGTCAACAAATGACACTAGAAGGAGGGCATGTAATTAATTAATGGCACGAGGCGGTCGTAAGACTCCTCCACCACCTAATCGCTCACCTATAGTGACAAGAAGTCATTCGAATGACAACATTCCCCCTCAAACAACAACCACATCAAACGACGATCCACAGATCACAGTTGAGCCAGTAACCCCAAATCCTACAGGTGGTGACATACAAGAGATTGTCCGCCAATATCTCATAAGAACACATAGTGCCTTAGCCTGTTTGAGGCAACCAAATCGACCTTTGGAACAACCTTTAGATTTCTCTGATATCAGAGAAAAACTCGGAGACACTAACCTCACTGTGAACCCTACAGATCCAATCCTCACTCCTGCTGCAGGAGGATCTGGAATACCTCACTTACCACCTCCATCATCTCCTTCTTCTTCTGGAGGAGATTCTTCTGATGAAGGCAGTTCCCCTTCTCAGCCTTCCACACCGACTACTCCAATGGCCAACCAGAACAACCCTGCCAGACCTTGGCTCGACCAGGATGTCGTAGCTGTACATGGAGCACAACATCCTTTACCCAAACATCCGGAGAAGTGGCTTCCCAAGTTTGACCCTGACTCTAAACAGATCGCTAAAGATCACATTAAAAAGTTTATGTTAGCCATAAGACTCCGCAATGTCGAGCATGAATACGTAGTCTATAGGTTGTTCCCTTATACTTTCGATCGCAATGCATCTACATGGTACTTTGCCCAACAACCCCATACCATTGTGTCTTGGAAAAAGTTTGAATCATGCTTTTTGGAAAAGTTCGGAGACGGTAAGCCTCCAGAAGTCCTAGTCATGGACCTTTATAGCTTAAGAATGAACCCGAAAGAGAAAGTTAAAGACTTTAATCAAAGATTCTTAACACTTAAAAACCGAATCCCTACAGATTCCATGCATGCCGAGAATATCATAATAGCATACTATACCAAAGCCTTGCATCAAAGTATAGCTATTTGGGTTAAACGATCTAAGAAAGACACGTTGTTGGAAGCCTTCGAGGAGGCCATCTAGATTGAAAAATACATACTTAGTCTTAAATACTCTACTAGCAACGAAACAGAAACTAATTCATCTTTTAAAAAGAAGATCGAAATCCTCCCTAGACCTACTCAAAGTAAAACACAACCTGAAAGTTCTGATTTAGAAAACTTAACTAAAGTCGTTCAAAAACTTTCGAATCAAGTTATAGATTTAAAAAAGATGGCCGAAGAAGCTTCGTCGAGCAAAGGGCCTTACAAGCCCCCTTCCAGGAAGTCTTTTTCCACCAACCGACCTAATCCGAATACTGAGGGCCTTAATCTAGAAAGTCTGCAATACGCCCTTCAAACAATTCTAGAAGCCCAGGATAACTTGATGCCTCCTGAGATTCCTAAGGAGGTAATTGAAAAAGAGACAATTCAAGAAGAAGAGTCTTCTCCAAACATTTTTGGACACTTCTCGGATAGCATCTTTCAAGCTAACTTCGAGATAGTACATCCCTATAACACTAGGAGTAAGACAACAAACAAACCTTCTTCCGAAAACACTATGTCTTTGCCTCCAAAACAATCTAAACCAGCTGAGACTAAACAAAGTCATGTGAACCCCAACTTAGATTATGATTTAGTTGAAGATCTTAAAAAGTTAAGGGCTAACATTTCTATTTATGAATTATTGAAATTTCCATTTCTGCTACAAAAAATGTTGCAAAACATCGCAGAGAATGGAAAAAATGGTAATTCAAACAGTAGCAAGGCTGTGCTGAACAAAGTTCCTCAGAATATTTCCACTAAGAATAATACCGATTCTCATGATAAAGGAAGCCTTCCTGTAAATAATGTAAATAATGTAGATAAACTAGCTTCAGAAACTGCGAGTAAAAATCCACAAACGACCACCCTTAGTACTCGCAAAAATGTACCGCCATTTTTGTTAACTTTCGAAATATTTAATAGAAACGTGCACAATTGTATGGTAGACTCAGGAGCGTCATCCAATGTGATTCCATGGTCTGTGTGTCAGAAGATTAACTCTGAAGTTGAACCATCCACTTTAAAAATCATACAACTTGATCGAACCAGTGTTAAAGTTATAGGTGAATTAAGAAATGTGCTTATAAGATTATCGTCTAACCCCAAAGTTCATCAAGTCATTGATATTATTGTTGTGGATATTCCAAAAGTGTATGGTCTGTTTTTAAGAAGGGATTGGTCGGAGCAGCTACATGACTATTTCGCGATAGATTGGTCTCACCTGTGGCTTCCAGAGAACGGCAAGCCCAACAAGATCAAGGTAAATCGTGAACGCTACCTTAGGTTCACGGTCACAGATCTGAATGATCCCAACGAGCCATTTACACCTTTTTCCAATTCACCCGAGATACAAGCGATGGATACCTTTTTCGACAATTTCATCGTCGAGGCTTCAACTATCACCAACCCAGAACAACAGTCTGAGATTGTATCATACATGCAGCCATCAGCTTCCACACAACAGCTTCATGCACCCGATAAAAATCAAATTTGGTCTCTTTATTTTGACGGGTCAAAGTACAAAGAAGGAGCTGGTGCAAGCTGCGTTATTATCGATCCAACAGGTAACAAAACATTGATTGCATGTAGGCTAGAATTTGAATGTACTAATAACACTGCAGAATATGAGGCTCTACTGCAAGGTCTCAGAAAAGCTTTAGATATGAACATTCAAAACTTGACTGTCTTTGGTGACTCCGAAATCGTGGTTAGAAAGGTAAGAGATTCTATCCACTGTCTGTCTCCGCATCTTAAAAGCTACCAATCCGAGGTATGGAATTTAATGAATAAATTCTCTGCTTTCAATATAAATTCTATTCCTAGATTGAATAATTCTGAAGCTAATCTATTAGCTAACGTAGCTTCTAAACTCTTTCCTACAGAAGGCTTGTCCCCAGATGCATTCTCCGTCGAGATGTTGTTCAGACCATCAGTTCCCGACAACATCACAAACTGGAGAGTCTTCAACGATGATCAACATATTATTAGCTTCCTGCATATGGAAGAAACTTTTCAAGGCGCGGTGATCGACGAACGCACTCACGACGACAATTTGTGCGATTTCACGGTAATACCAGATCCGAGAACTCCTGAATCTTCATCGGACATGGTAAATTCGATCCCTAAATCTGTAGTTAGATTAGAGAAATTTTATGATATTCAAGATAAATTCAAAAAATTGGTCAACTGTAAAACCAATAGTTCCTCGTTATCATATGAAAAAGTAAACTTAGGAACTAATGACAATCCGCAGTGCATTAATCTAGGGGTAGGATGTTCTGAACAAGAAAAAGATGCATTTATTAAATTGTTTAAATAATTTAAAGATGTTTTTGTGTGGACATATGATGACCTTAAAACTTTCGACCCTAACATCATACAACACGTCATTCCTATGAAATCCCAAACCTCACCCTTTCAACAAAAATTAAGGAAAATGCACCCTAAGCTCGAACCGACCGTAAAACAAAAATTAAATAAACTGCTGAATGCTAAGATAATTTTCCCTGTTAGGCACACTCAATGGGTTTCTAACCTTGTCCCTGTTCGGAAGAAAAGTGGGGAAATCCGACTTTGTTTCGATTTTCGAAACCTTAATAGAGCGTCTGATAAAGACAACTATCCTGTCCCACCTATGGAACAGATTCTTCAACATGTATCTGGTTCTGAGAGGCTGTCCTTATTGGATGGTTTCTCAGGGTACAACCAAGTCCTGATGTCTCCTCCAGACCAACTTAAAACTACCTTCCACACTCCATGGGGCACCTACGCTTACAGAAAAATGCCGTTTGGATTGATTAATGCCGGTGCCACTTTCCAGAGAGCGATGGACATCGCTTTTCGAGGCTTAATCAATCAGTCTGTTGTAGTTTACTTAGATGATGTTACTGTATTCTCTAAAAACAAAACCGATCATCTAGCTCATTTACGATCCGTTCTACAACGATGTCGTAAATACGACATTTCCTTGAATCCTAAAAAATCCATCATTGCAGTAGAATAGGGTAAACTCTTAGGATTTATTGTGTCAAGCAAAGGCATAATTATCGACCCCAAAAGGACTCAAGTCATCTCGAAACTCCCCCCTCCGACATCCAAAAAGTCCATGCAGTCTTTCTTAGGCTAGATAAACTTCGTTAGGAGATTCGTCCCCAATTTTTCCGAAATGGTCAGACCTTTACAGAATCTAATTAAGAAAGATGCCCAATATCGTTGGGGACCCCTAGAAAATCAAGCTTTTAATGCAATAAAAAAGGCCATAATAGACGCTCCTTCTCTCATGAGCCCTGACGTTTCTCAAGACTTTACACTCTACACTTTTGCTTCTGACCGTTCTTATGCTGCCGTCCTAACCCAAAAGAACACTAAAAACAATGAAGTACCCATTGCCTTTATGAGCTCTTCTTTCAAAGGCGCAAAACTTAATTACCCAGCGGTAGATCAGAAAGCCTATGCTGTTTTCAAAGCATTCAAACACTTCCGGTCTTATCTTTTGAAATCTAGGACGAAAGTTATTGTCCCATACCCAGCCGTCAGGAACCTGTTAGTGCAGAAAGAACTAGGAGAAAAGAGGGCTAACTGGGTCACCTCCTTGCAGGAGTACGATATAGAAATTACCCTAGAACAGATAGTGAGAGGCCAAGGGTTATGGAAGTTAGTTGTTGATTCGACAGAAGGACAACAAGAAGAAAGCGATACGTCAAACCTAGGACAACGCGATCAAAATACAATCTGCTGCGCACAAAAATCTGTTAGTCCTTGGTATGATGACATAAAATTCTGTCTTGAACACGGGTCAGCCCCCCATCACCTAGATCCCACTAAAAGAAGAGCGTTGAGATTAAAGTCCGCCTCCTTTCATTTGGTTAATGGTATTCTATTTCGTCAAAATTTTGATGGAGTACTGATGCACTGTCTTGAGAAAGACGAAGCAGAAAAAGTCTTACTAGAGTTGCATGCAGGAGAAGCTGGTGGTCATTTTGGTGGTGACACCATTACCCAAAAGGTTTTAAGAGCTGTTTATTACTAGCCCATGCTTTTTAGTGACGCCCATGCCTTGTGTCGTAAGTGTACTATTTGTCAGAAATCATCAGGGCGGTTACAAAAACCAGCCTTCCCTTTGTAGCCCGTTTCAGTAGACTCTCCTTTTCAGCAGTGGGGCCTGGATATTATAGGTCCAATCAATCTGCCATCCTCATGACATAATTTTATCATAACAACCATAGATTACTTTACCCGGTGGTCTGAAGCTGCCGCATTAAGAACTGTCAATACCAGTCAGGTAATTGCCTTTCTAAATTCGAATATTATTACTCGTTTTGGTATACCTTATTGTTTAGTATTCGAAAACGCTTCTTATTTTTCGTCTCTTGAGATGAGCGAGTTCGCTTTGGGGAAATGAATTAAATTGAAGTATTCCGCTAGCTATTACCCCTAGGGCAATGGATTGGCAGAGTCAACAAATAAGAATTTGATTAAAATCATCAAGAGAACGGTGGCTGAAAATCACAAAAATTGGCACAATGCACTGTTAAACGCGCTTTGGGCTGATAGGGTAACACCGAAAACTGCTGTAGGTAACTCCCCCTTTTTTCTTGTTTGCCACCACACATTCTTCTTCCCTCAGTACAATTATCACATAAAATACAAGAAGACTGTCCCCCTTTGGAAAACCGAATTAACGCTTTGATGAAGCTAGAAGAGGTAAGAGCCCAAGCTAAATGTAAGTTGGATCAACATCAACTATTGGTTAAAACATGGTTCGATTCTAATTCTTCCTCTGATAGGAATTTCGAATTTGGTGATCTCGTCCTAAAATGGGACAAACCGCATGAGGGAAAGGGAGAACACACCACATTTCAAAACTTATGGCTTGGACCATTTTTAGTTGCTGAGAAGTTGGGTCCCAACTCTTTCTGGTTACAGAATCTAGAAGGGCAGCTTGACACCTATCCGGTGAATGGCCAAGCTCTAAAAAGATATTTTGCTTGATGACAACCTTTGTATATTATGTACATATTTTGCTTTTGCTTGCTTTTTCTTTCCTTTTTGGTTTTGATTTCTCCTTTGCGCTTATCAATTTTTGTTTTTGGAAATACACATACCTGTATGCTGAGCTGTTCGGACAAAGAAAACAGAAAATTCCTTCACTGAAATGACTGCTGAAAAATTGTATAAACATCAGTTATATACTTTTAAAATGTACATCTATGTTGGAAAAAATTTTGTTGTTTGAAAGAAGTGAACTAATTTCGATCTCTGAGTAAAGCTTGTCATGATCATCTATTATCCTTTAACACTGTCCCTTTTCCTGAAGGGAATGACTCAGAAGATGTCTCTGTGCCTTAGAAAGTTGGTTTTGTGAATAAACCATCTCTGGATCTTAATGAAGGACAGTTATAACATTTTTTGTTGAGGTCTGTAAAAAAATATGTTAAAATATTATAATTTCCAGTGTCACCCCGCTCGACTATATATCTTTGAAAAAACAAAATAAATCATCAAAAGAGCTGTGGGAAGTGCTTGTAAACCCGCCGGGATGCTGAACATGTCTGCTGGCAGCGGGTAAATGCATGCATGACGCCAAGACAACTTTGTCGGGGTACTGAACAGGCCTGCTGGCAGTGAAGAAATGTCGGGTATATGAAAATTTGCAAATATGAAACCTCTTGACCTTAATATGTCCTTTATTTTGATCTAGAACTTCTTGGCAGGATACGGATATCAGAGTGGGTTAAATGGCAACCCTGTCGAGGCTATGGACGCCTGCTGGAAGCAGTGGCTCTGTCAACAATATTGGAGATTTTATCTTTAATATCGTGGCTCGCTTTTCTTAAGACTGTTATTAGTTTTCATCCTTTAAACACTGCTGGAATATTTGGTTAATGATGATGTTTATATGATTTTCTGGTTGTTGTTTTTGAGTTAGAATTTTTCTCATTATCCTAATCTGAATTTGTTCTTTTGGCAGAGATAACTGCTTCTACCAGTGTGTCGCCATTGTTGGCAGCCTTTTCGTATTTTTTATATTGTCCTTATAAGCTGCCTACACCAGTGTTTTGCAACCTTTGATTTTCATCGCAATCTTCGAATAAAAATGACACATTTATTTCATAATTTTGCACACTTGTCTTTGTTCTTGTTTTCATGACTGCAAGCGTGAAAAMTTTGATTTCAAAGTCATATTAAAAACATTGATGGATTGTTATGATCACTCTTGTCTCTATGTTCATTGCGTTTCCAATTTATTTATCGTTATACAATTGACAAGAATCCAAGATCCTTATTCATTTGGTATTCTTATTTGTTAAAATGACTTCATTTTACAAGACTGTGATGATATTCTTTTGATCGAGTTTGTGATGCATTGGTGATTTCATTTATATGTTCTTTGATCGATTCCCTTGACTCATTGGTTTCATGAAAACGCATTGGTGTTGTGGCTAGACCCTTGGTATAAATAATTTCACACAACACATGTTTCATATGATCGAACCCTTGGTGTGATTTTGATTATTGCTTTGGTTTTAAAACTATGCTAATATTATTGCTTGCACAAATGTCTGGTCGATTTACGATAGGTTTTGTTGGTTAATTGAATGGCATGATTTTTTAACCTATGCAATAGTGGGTTGAATAGTTATATGCGTCGGCGGTTGTACTATGGGATATGACTATTTTGCATGTATTGAACTAGCTCCACCACCTTCGCACGTTCTGTCATCAATGTTTTCCCCCTATCCCAGTTCACATTTGCTAGTTTTTGAGCGAGCCTGTGAGTTATCAACCCTGCGTTTACTTTGTTCAAACCCTTACCCACTCACCCTACTCACCGTGTACTCCTGTCTATGGCACCGGTGGTGCGCATAGAGCTGAATGGTAGCCAAGCTTTGTTGCTATTCGATAATGCCCGTAAAGATTTAGAAAACAGTGGTTGGCTGGTGTTTATAGAAAGGTTCAAGGGTTTCAACCTTTTTGTTGCCCAACAATTCGCCCTCACCTTTGACAGGTGCAGGGATACAATCGATGACATACAGCTCGAGCTGAATGAGAAATTCATAAGCTCTTCTATAGAACTAGAAGCTACAGGTGAAAGGTGGTTTAAAAGCTCGAGCGTTTCCTAGCTGAAGAGTACCCCTATTCCCATGGCCTATGCTCCAAGCAACCCTATGACTATGTATCTAATTTTCCCCCATGCCTAAAAAACAACCCTAACTACCTAAATATCAAGTTGCATAATGAAACCCCGGTTGGCTTAAACAAACCCTCGCCTGTGTTATCAAATCCCGAGCAACCATCATGTATCCAATGTAACGCTTGGCTAGAGCGTTATTACATTAACGTTCCCCTGTTGCAATAAAATATCAAAGCATTAGAGGAATAGGAGACAGTGTTGGCGAAGGAGAATCATAGGTTACAAGCCAGTGAAAAGAAACAAAAAACCACTGGTTCGATTGTCCTCAGGAATTTCGAAGTGGCAACAGCCTTCGTCAATTCCAAGTTATCATAATCGAAACTTTTTATTTATTTTTATTGTTCAGGTATGAATTTCAATATTAATTTCATTTTATGAGTTGCTTGAATTAATATAACGAATTAGGTTTTGATTTCATTCGAAATGATTTTGGCATAGTTTGATCATCAAACGGTTGTGTTGTGGATCATGTACAACAAATTCATTTTGCTAAAATTAAATGTAATTATTATTTGGTTATGCGATTTTGTCGTGCCTAGTTTAGCATAAGCCAATGATTTGTTTTTGATCATGTTTGGGCTTGTTTTTGAATCAATTCTGTTCGTCTAATTTAGGATAGTCGATTGGATTTGATTTCGATTAGTTTCGTTTTCTTCTGATAAACTAAAAACAACCTTGTCGATTTCGATTTACCAGGAATGATTCTGTTTTGTATTGAATCTTGATTACATTCGACCTGTGCAAAAGATCTATTTGCTAAAAATCGTGTGGCTGTGTTGATTGATATGATTTTGCATAACAATTTTGTCGACCCCAAAATGTTTCGATTTGTTCCTGTTTGATTTGATTTGTAAATGATTGCTGCGTGCCATGATTAGCATGATCGTTGGTATATGTTCGATACAATTCTATTAATTTGAAAAACGATTATGTTGATTTCGTTGTGATTTGACAATGATTTTGTTAATGGATGAGGTGACATAAACGATTGCATAAATGATTTTATCGACCGGTTACAGTTTGTATCAATTGGAATTGGTTCATGAACATGATTTCATTGCTGTCAAATTATCTAAGCGATTCTGGTTACCCGAATTGGTGATAACAAATTGAACAGAGTACATGTATCTCTGTTACCTATCGATTGACCACGATTTCTTTTTAATTTGCATACAAGTTTTTGAATGATTCGTTTGGTTTCTAATTAGCAATCAAATATTGGTTTGATAGTTAGAATATAATTCTTTAAGATTTGAATTGGTTTTAAAACGATTTTGTGTTCAATTTAGACCAGCTACAGAATCACAAGATTCTGTAGCTAGTCTTAAAAATTAGATTCCTGTCAATCTTATCAACAAAATATCCTCTAATCTTGTCTATTTTTGTCCCCTTTCAGGTGCATACGAATTACAATGATCAATGTGGCATGATGTGGCAGTTTGAGAGATGTTTTTGTGATACAGTTTTATTATAGGGTGTTAGTTTTAGTCAGACTTGGGAGATTATCTCTAGATTTTATGTAAATTGTTTTGATAATTCCCACAAGGACGTTTTACCCTGTGGGAAGTCTTTAAATACCGGTTATTTCTTGTAAAATCATCATCACTATTGGGAGAACTAGATTATGGATTTATGATTCAGACTGAGATAAAAGTTGATGTCTTGCAACAGCTTTCGCTTTCAATATATCAAACTTTTGTTTCAGGTTTTATTCATGTCAGTTTGCAGTTGATTATAGACTACTTTAGCTATCATAATTCATTGCATGTTGATGTGATTTAATTTAATGTGTTATCCATATATGATCTCTCTTATTTAAAAAATACAACAATTACTCTATTTCAATTTAATGAATACAGGTTTATCTTTTTCATTAATTGAGTTGATTTGTACAAATTTTGCATGAGGATTTATCTGACTGCTATCATTTGTAAATGATAAGATTGCTGTAAATTTTTATGTCTTGTTTGTACTGTAATTACATCTGAAGAGAACAACAACTTCCCATTTACGAGAAGCTCGTGGAGAATCTGGTGCGGGTTTCCTCCCACCAAATAGCTTAATCAATTACTGCATACAGGACGAACCTGAAGCGTTACTTCAGGTCAGTTAGTTATTGTCATTTGATAGTAAATTCATTAGTATAATATAAGTAATTGGGATAGATATATGTATAGTTAGATTTGTAGTTAGAGTTAGTGTTTTAGTTGCTTAGCCTAGATAGTTAGTTTTTATTCTATTTCTTTCCCATAAAACTATAAAAATAAAAAAAAAGTTTCGCTGTCTTAGGACAATTTACAATTGATTTTTGTAGGTTTTCTTCTAAATCTGTAATTTATAAATATTGTACATTTGTGATTAAGATTTAATTCTGTTGATAGTTGAATGCTAAATTTCATAGAGTTATTATAGTATTAGATAGTAAATTGTATATATTGATAGTTTAGTTTAGTTTTTTTTTTAGTTTGCTTTAATTATTGTTTTCATTTAGATTAGTTCCTTAGTGTAGTTTTCATTTGTTTTCCTAGGAATTAGATCGGCTAGCGGAGCTTCTAAACCCGTCAGGGTGGGTTATCCCAAACGGCTTGGGTTATTTAGACAACCCTGGACCGGATCCACTCTTCCAGTTGGCGAGCGTTCATTTTCGCCCGTCAACACATTGCTATGGTTTTAGTCCAAGAGGATGATTCACACGATGAACATGTTATATACTATTTGAGTTGGAGTCTCACGACTACCGAAACCAAATATTTACATGTGGAGAAACTAGCCTTGGCAGATGTTCAAGTTGTTCAACGTTTTCGTCACTACATCTTATTACGCAGAACCACGGTGATTTCCAATTGCAACCCCATGCAACATATCCTTACTCGACAATTGTTGGGGGGAAATTACTCTAAATGGATAGTTATCCTCCAGGAGTTTGATTTGGATTTTGAACGTACCAAGTCAAAGAAGTCTTTGGTTTTTTTCCGAATTGATATGTGACCTTCCCTCTACTGAGACATAAACTATGGAAGATGATTCCTTACCTGATGAATACCTCTTTCTGATAAGCTTTGACAACATATGGTATAGAGATATTATCATCTATCTCCAGACCCAAAATTTCCGGCCTGATATTTCTAGTACATATTGCCGTCATATCCGGTATCAAGCCCGTCAATACATTATCCTTAGTGATACCATTTACCTTCGTGGTATTGATTCCATATTTCGACGATGTCTCACCTACGATGAAGCTGATAAAGATTTGAATGACTGTAACTTTGGAGCATGTGGCGGTCATATGTCTGGGTATGCCACTGCCGAAAAGATCTTACGAGCTGGTTATTTATGAACTTCACTGTTTAAGGATTGCATTACTGTCGTCCAGAAATGACACGCTTGTCAAACCTACAACAATAAGATCTGATCTCACCCTGCTCCTCTTCACCCTGTAGCTTTCGTCGGTCCATTTGCTAAATGGGGTATTGACTTCATGACATGTAACCCTCACTCGGCTAGGGGGGGCATGAATACATTATTGTAGCTGTGGATTATTTCACTAAATGGGCTGAGGCGATGCCTACATTTGATAATACCGGAAAAACTACAACGTTATTCATATTCAATCATATCATTACTAGATTTGGTGTTCCTCAAGCCATCGTTATTGATCATGGTAGTCATTTTCACAATTTCATGATGTCTGAACTTATTGAGAAGTTGGAACTTCGCCATGAAAACTCAACCCCCTATTATCCACAAGCCAATGGCTAGGTTGAAGCAATCAACAAAGTTCTCACTACTATGCTTCGACGGATGGTAGGAATTCACAAGTCAAATTGGCACATGATGTTGTTCTTAACATTGTGGGCCTATCAGACAATGATTAAGTCTGCCATGAGATTCACACATTTCCAGTTAGTATATGGTATTGAAGCAATTTTTCTGCTTGAATGTGAAATCCCATCTTTGAAACTAGCTGTCAAACTTCTCCCTAACACCTCAGCTGAAGAGGAGCGTCTTTTGTATTTGATGCAATTAGATGAAACCCATCGTGATGTTGCCTTAGTCATTGAAACTTAGAAAAAGTGTGTCAAAGCTCAATATGACAAGCATGTCAAACCACATGTATTTTATGAAGGTGATCTAGTTCTTCTTTACGAGTAAGATCGTGATTTGCTAGGGGATGGTAAATTCGAGCCCATGTGGTGGGGTCCTTATATTATGAAACGAGTGTTGGAGAAAGGGGCTTATGAGTTGGTAGATTATGATGAAATTCCTTTGAGTGAACCCAAGAATGAGATTTACTTGAAGAAGTACTATGCTTAAATCATTTTTTCATGAGTGTTGTGTATTTTTAAGTGTATCATACTCTTGTGTGATTTTTGATTTTTGGTTTCGCCCTTTAGCTATTTACCTTGCATTGTGCTTGGTTTCCAGATGTCGGTGTCTTCGCTACCCTATATTGGCTTCGATGATGTTGTTAGTTGCAGTACTCAAAACTTAGCATCTGCTTCTTTGGCAATCTATGCATCTACAGATGAATTAATCAATCTACATGGTGTTTTCCTTGGTCGTGCAACTAACAATATCACATAATACAATGCAATTATCGAGTTGTTAACTGACGTTGTTTCACTTGGAATCCGTCATCTTATTGTACGACTTGATTCATAGTTAGTAGTACTATATTTCAGTAATGTTTATTCCATTCGGAGTCCTACTTTGTTACGGGTATATTTACGAATTCGCCTCTTGGAACGACATTTTGATTACATTGAATATCAACACATTCCTTGTTATTTTCACGCTTGTAAAAGTATTTGAAGAAAACATTTGATGTGCGGTAGGTTATCACTTTTTTGGTCTTGTCATATTAATTTACGAAAAAGGACCTGATGGAGTTCTCTTTAAGTGTGTTTTAGACTCTCTAAAATTGAAAAACCACTGAGTTTTCTTTCCTTGGACTCATTAAACAAACACTGAAAGACCCATATGAGATCGAACCACTCCTTTTTAGGGTTTGTTAAATATACTCCGAGGGACTCGTCCGAAGGATGAGCTTACATATACAAGCATATTCTATCCTCCTCAAGCTTGCGTAAAAATAAATAGGTACTCGCCAAAAATGGTGGGGGAAATTTGGGAAAGAAATGTGTCTCCTTATTTGTGTTAGTGGCAGTAATATTTTCTCTTGAACATGACACCCCCCTTCATCATTGTATCCAGGTTGGGAAATTCATTTGTCTCTCATTTGACCATCCACAAGTTCATAAGTTGGGTCCTCCTTGAGTCGATCTTTCCAATACCATTGTCGTGTTGTTCATATGTTCAAGAGAAGTCCAACCTAAACAAGCCTTCTATCGAGTCGACCATCTGCAGTTATAAATTATCTACCATGTCGGCCTTCCCTGGGTCTGTTCCGAATCACTTCGTACTCTGATCTACTTCAAATATGTTACATATTTCGTGTCATTGATGGGGGATACATCAAGGCCCTCCTGTGACGAGTCTTTTTTCTGTCGACTTCAACACATTATCTGGGAACAAGACTTAGAAATCATTTAGTACCTTAGAGCCTGCATGCCTCAATGGCAGGTTTCTTCGCTTTCAACAGTGGGTTCACATCACTAACCCTTGATTGGAAGATTCCATCAAGTGTTTGACTTCAAATCAATTATTCACATTCTTTGGATTGTACTAAGGTACTTTGGGAGTCATTGACATCAATGGTGATTTCCCTCGCACTTGTTAACAATTTTCATTAATGACTGGTAATCAAGTGGTTTCTACCATGTTCGACTTCAACACCTGTAATTGCATGGCTATATTCATATTTAGAGATGATGAAAATGAAGACCCTGGATCTCATCATTTTGATCCAGGTTGCAATGAAGTATTCATGAATTAGTACTAACACATAGATCCATTGTGTATGTCTCGTGGATATGTCCAAATTTGAATTCTTTTAGAGCATAGATCCATAGTGTATTCTTGGTGGCTATGCTGGTTTATGATGGCATGGATCCATAGTGTATGTTTAGTGGCCATGAATAACCTGAAACTTATTATTGGAGTCACTTGTAGTCTGAGCATGGAATGCCTACCTCATAAATGGTATGATATTATGCATATCCTTGTTTGTTTGCAGGTTCCTGATCGATGCGCTCCTTGTTTTCAACATACACATTCTACAAAGTATTTCAGTTGTCACGCGTTTCAGCTTCATACTTTCGAGGGGCATTATGTTACACATTATTTTGGTCACCTCAATGACCACCTGACAACATGTGTTCATGTTCTTTGAAAATGTTAAAAGAGACTTTCTCCATGGGAAAAGTGATTTGATTTCCTCTTTCAAAAACCATGTCAAGGAAGGTCATCGCACCCTTCTATATGCATGGGGTGCAACGATGCCTGATCGTCGCACTTTTCCCTAAAACTAGAGTGCGACATCATCGTAGGCTGCTTGTGCATAGGGTGCGACGATGCTTAAAGCATAGGAAAATTCAAAATTCACAAATGCTCTAGAAGGGAATCTTCTAGAAGATGAGGTGGACTCCGATCAGTTTGAATCTTGCTTGCTTCTCTAATTTGGTGGGATCATCATAATCTCCTCATCCATGTCTTTTTCACACTATATAAAGAGGGATATCTCATGGAAAAGGCTAAGGTTGAATAGGCTAAGATTTGTATGGAGAGTTATACTTCATATTATGCTTGAGAGCTTTGGTTTAGTTCTTCAAGTCAGATTGTGGATCTTCTTCATTCAAGGCATATGGAGCAAAGGTGTGTGTGTTGAAGCAAAGAGCCATTGAAAGGGGACCTTGCAAAATCAAGGCATGGGTTGTATTCTCCACTTTCTATTCACTTAATAGATTAATACATTTCTTCCCTATATAAGCATCTCGTCTTATATTGTATAATTCCTTGATCATATACATAGACTTCATTAGAATACATGTATCCTTGTTTTCCCTCTTTCTTGGTTTGTGATTCTTAGACATGCTTACTATTCTTCCAACTCAAGGAAGGAGCTACAAGGATGACACTAGCGAGGATCAAGCGTCATTTAAAAGGTATGTCACTTGTACCTCACTAAACTAGTTCATATGATGATGAAGTTTAAGGTGAAGTCTGTATTTTGTTCTATTTTGTTCTAGTTTCATGTGGAACTTAGGGAGATCTGTTTGTGTCCACACTTACCGATTAATCCGATAACACTTCATCCTTTCGGTTCACCCATATGGTCTTCTCAATTGCTGATGTAGGTTCTATTTTTGTCCCCATCATCAAGTTGTACAGTCAATTCCTTTTGAGTTGAAATTCTACCTTGGGATTCCAATCAAAATAATTGTATGGTGTGAGGATTACCACAAGTTTGAATGTAGAATAGGTGTCGTATTCATCTCTCCCACTGTTTCTAAGAACCCCTAAAATTTACCCTCAATCTGTAAGTGAAAAACTGAGAAATCACTTCAGAAAGGGCACTTTAAGTTGAAAATTTGTATCAGTTTAAGGAGGAAATATTCCATCTTTTTTTTTGAGCAAACGGTGAGGAATCATGCCAAACAATTGAAAACCCACTTGTAGAATGGATTGATTTACTTTTCATGTGGGCCGTTTCCTCAAAAATTAATATTTTGAGAGAAATCACTGCAAGAAAAAAGTCGTTTTTAGAGGCGGTCACACCTTTCCTTAAAAGACAGAGAGACCAATCCTCCCTGGTTGCCCTTTGTTGTGTTATGGTCACCCTTTTCCAGTGTATTGGGAGCAACCCTGATCGCCCTTTTCCAATGTCTAGGTTGCGACCAACCTAGAATTTGAAAAAATCATATGTTTAGATGCGAGGGTCGCACCTTTCAACAGGGAGAGGGTGTGACCGTGTCTATTACATGGATTTGCTCGTCAAAAATTTGTTTTCTTTATTCTCTAGCTTGTATGGCTTGCACCAAGCAACATATCTTTGATACCATGTCAATGTTTTATCGAAACTTGCACATGAGATCTAGTTAAAGAAAGTACACACAAAAATTATCAGGAGAGGAAGATAGATTCAATATGGAAGAATGAGAAAATATATTCACACTACTCCAATGAGCTGATCAATGAATGAATGATTGATACATAGATGATGATCAATATGATACAATGAATGAGTGGAATACACTCATATATAGGACATAACATTCCATAATTAAGAAAAACAATCAAGCAATTAGCTTTCCTTAGGAATGCATGCATGTATAATAGTGATGTTATAAATAGAAAGTTTAAAATAGAACTATTTGGTTAACTCCCACTAAACTAGTGTGTTGAAAATAGAAATTTCTCCAACATTCGTTGCATTCTGACGATTTTCGTAATTTTGAGTTATTATAGAGCATATTTAATTAAATTCACTAAGGAGGTCATTTTGGGCATAATACTTGGAGAAACATCTTAGTGTAATAGCTCATCAGAATCGGGAGGAAGAACACTATAGGATAAGATGATGATAAGTGACTTTCAGTGGCCGGAGAAGACATAAGGACAAATACATCACTTTTTAGAAAAAAAAAAATGTTAATTAATTAATAAAGTGATTTTATTAAGGAATATTAAAAATAAGGTAAAAGTCACTTGGAGAGAAAAGATGAATAGGGGGATAAAAGAGAGATAGGGGCTTCTATTCTCTCATTATGTGGATTATCATTTTGATGTCTGGCTTCTTGCTAGAGAGCCCATGATACTTTGGGGTTTTGAGAGTTTTGATTGAACAACCCTAGATATCATCTCGGTGGTGAAAGATTCCACCTTTCATGATCCAAGATTATCCAAGGAGGTGAAAGATTCCTCCCTCGCCATTCTAGCTTAGGTTCTATTGAGTTCAGAGGCAGTTTGAGGAAGCAAGGCACATTTCTGGTGGTTTTCTACAGGTTGGGCACATAACTTGAGGGAGAGATATTCAATTTGGCTTGTGAGAGATAGATATGAATTAGAGCTTCCAGGATTTATTTCTACTACCCTAGTACCATTTTTCATCAGTGTTGAGAGGATTCTCCAACCTATCCATTTTATCTTCCAACGGGGTACATTTCGCTTGAGGAGGGTGCACTATTCATAGAAGATCTTGTGTTTTGGAGGGGAAGATATTTCCCAACAACTTGTAGATTCATCATAGGGGGTTCCTATCCCCTGATCTACTTTTTGGTAATTGGTTTTAGTGGTTTAGAGGTCATATTCTTGGAGGCCTAATTCTTGGCTTGCTACAGCCAGTGAGGGCGCACTTTGCATAGAGAAGACATCACTGACAACCAGAGTAAAGGTTGGATCTCAGAGATATATTGTATTCAACTTAGGGGACTCTTAGGAGATCATATATTCATCATTCCATTCTATTTTGGAGGCACTACCAGCCACACACATCATTCTTCTATGTATCTTTCAGATCTACTCTACTTTGTATGAGGTCAGCTATTATGATGAATAAAACTTAGATCTGAGGTATTTGTGGTTGTTTCTCATGTTACTTTTTATTGCATCTTATTGAGTATATGTCATTGCTATATTTCTATCTTTTACTTTCAGTGAAAACAAAAATAATCATCACCATAAACCCAACGAAATCCAAGAAGACTAAAATTTGCAAAGTGTTTGACAAAATACCACAACCAGAAAACCTTAAAACTTAATATGTTCCAAGCAAATATGTTTGGAAACTTTAAAATGGTATCAGAGTGAATTTTCTTCTCCAACCTGTGATAAACATTGATGATCTAGAGAGAAAATGGATTTTGTAGAAGAGATCGTATATTGTGAGGAGGAATATCAAGCCCTTAGTGAGACATTCAGGGATCAAGTAACATTCCAACAATTTGTTTCCATCAAAAATCCTAGGTGGAGCAAAGACGAGGTTGCGTTATGGGACAAAAATATAGAGTAAATAAATTATTGGAGAAGCATAACAAAGGGAAGTAATGCCAAAGTAGTCAAGGATATACATCACCACATGCTAGCAGGGAACTTTGCTACAGTTGCAAAGAACCTTGGGAGATGGATCATAGATGTAGGGGTAAAGGGAGAGTGCATTAAATTGAGGTACACTATGATATGAATGAGGAGGATGTGTATGAGGATGAGGCCTTAGATGCCTCATTAGATCAATCCCAAGACTCTTGCACATTTGATGAACAAAGTGATGACCAGGGTGCTTGTGAGGAAGCAGATGTATTCACACCTAGGCATGATGAAATTCATAGGCTGGATGACCTACCTTTGGTTGTTGACATGACTATTAGGAAGTAATGTATGGGGTATGATGAGAATGACACATTTTTCATCTTCTCAGACACCTATTCTAGCCACGACACATGAGGATATCAATGGCATTCCTGATATGGTAGAGGAGCCTTGTGTAGGGATTGAACATAAGGGATATGTGGATCTGCAGACCCAAGACAAGAGGCATGAATTGGAGATAGATGATCATATACATACCTATCAGTATGGGAGAGTGAGTCACCTCTTTTGGGGAGTCCATTGATAGATTAGGTTGTGGAGACTGACAACTTGTTGGGATACTTACTTCCAGGACTGGTCTACAGTGATGAGGATGCACTCATTATTGGCCAAGATGACCATAGCACATGTATGGACACATTTGTATGGGATCTAGGTGAATTTGACATTAATAGGGTGAGAGCACGGAGTATACCATTGCACATACAAGATACAATGTGATTCATATGGATGTAGCAGTTGATGATGGTGTGCAGTGGAATACATGAGGACTCAGTAGCACAAAGGACAATGGGTAGTACAGTGCCTTACCTCTTGAAGAGTGTGTTGATGGGAATTCCATTGTCGACATTATAAATGAGATTCATGAGGTAACACCTCAACATGATTGTGATCAGGAGTTACAACACTTGATAGGACAATTGAGAGTCTGTGAGGACATGATCATGGCAACCATTAGACACATGGATGATACACACGCTTTGATAGCAAGATATTGTTGGAGGGCCTCGATATCACATGATAGTTCATATGGGGAACTTTCCATTGATGACTTCCATATACTCAGGGAGAGAGTGAATGTGATGAGGACCGACTACTAGCAATTATTGATGGATAGAGATTACCTATTGGAGGTTGGTGAGATGTATCACATGGCACTAAGGGAGAAGGAAAGTGAGGTGGACTGACTCACTCATGAGTTGGTGAGCACATGGAGATTCTTGGAAAGTGCACATACAACCCTTAAGGAATCAAGGTCTAGATTAGAGGAGCTCCTTGAGGAGACTAGTTAGGGATCCACTACATTTATCTCAACAGAGAGTCAAATGTTTATTTCAGCTACTTCTCTAGAGGATGTTGGTGGTTTGGTAGAGGAGCGCCAGATGATGGAGGTGCATGAGGGATACCCAATATCATTGATGGTTATGGAGAGATATGACCAAAAGACGTTGGAGGATGTCCAGGTGTCATAGGGACCACCATTCATGGGTAGTTCTTAGACAATTTGTAATACATATATACACATGGGGATTCCAGATCCAGGGGTAGTTATGAGGAAACATCCATTTGGGTTCTAGGATTGGATGAAATCCATGTAGAGGTTAACCCAACAATACACCCAGGATACATGATGATGCAGGAGGATTCAAGAGATTGCATGAGTATACAAGGGCATATAGTGATGAGTGGTAGTTCACAGGGGCATGCATAGGTGTACAGTGGGATCCAGGAGGATGCACTAGAGTGCAGGGAGGAAACATACTTAGTAGAGAATGGAGATTCATCTCCCTTGCAGCAATACATAGGTCTAGGAGATCACCTTCTCAATAGTAGAAGTCACATGAGTGATTATGGAGGGAGTGTGATTGACCATCAGTTTGTGGAGTTACGTATTGTTGTACCTGGTGGTTTGAGATTAGTGAGGAGTACAAGAAATTATTCACCATGGGTGCTAGTGGATGAGTTCTTGGTCAATCCTTTGGGATTGACCAATGCATATGACACTCCCCAGTCCTACATACAATTGCATTTATTTATGTTAGCCTTCCCCGATACTTCCAATATATACAACAACATAGGGGAAGATATTCAGTTGCATGGGACATGGAGAGATGTTAGAAAGATACCTCCAGACATGGGATATGTCATTATATACATTATGATAGGGGAGGTTCGTTCGAGACAGTCTGATGAGACTTTGGGTGTGATGGGGAGCAATTTCAGCCATGGGACATAGTATATTCCATAGGTGGATATAGGTTCAGAGTCTCAATGGGATGAGGATCGGGAGAATAGATGGACATATGCTTCTGATGAGGTCTATGAGTTCATTTGACATGATGTATGGTCGCAACATACAACATTATAGATCTTGAGGACTGTACATGATGTATCTATGGTTGGACAAATTGTCCATTTCAATACTCATCAACAAGTCAGAGAGAGATTCTCCTTGGGGTATCGTGAGGATGATGTCATGAGACACATGGGGGAATGTTTGGTATGTCAGCATCATGAGTCAGGGCATGATTCCGTAGCCATCCTTGTTTCAGTTTTGAGTTGGGAAAGTATGCTAGCTTCTCTTGACCCTAGGGCACTAGAGTTATATAGTAGGGATGACATCATAGGGATATTGATGGAGCATGGGACTCTGCATGCAACATTATGGGTTGTAAGGGAGGTAGAGTTTAGTGATTATGGACAAGACAACATGGCTTTCATCATACTTTGGCCAAAGGTTTACAATTTTGTTGGAACCAGGATACATGGTATGGCACCATCAGAGTTATGTGATGTAGGATTTGTTGCTCTTCTAGAGAGCATGAGGGTTTCATCGATTTGCATGATTGATTCCTTCCATTGTTGGGGAATTTGAGAGAAGGTTGAGATGAGGATGCTTTGTGGCAAGATGGATCTCCTTAGTTGAGGATTAGATATATCAACAAATCATCTTCTTGGTTAGTAGGGGGTCTAGATTTTGTCAGAGATGGTAGTTGGGAGATGGGTTTAGATGAGAGACTCCTCGATGGATGGATATTCTATTTACTTTTTCCATTGGTTGGGGGTCTTCAAGAGACTCATGGTGTTGATATCTTATAGGACTATACATCACAGGGCACTGCAGTTCACATCTTGATATGGGATCCATGGATTTGGAGTGCTTGGTAGTCCATAGTTTGATGGAGTTGAGATCCGAGTGGAGAAGTTTCTTGAGGAGTTGACCGAGGATCTATTGCACACAATCATTCTAATCATTAGGAGCATTTGGGTGTCATGCATGGTGAGCAATTGGAGGGGCCATGTATTGATGGGAGCATACTACATGTCACATAGGTGGATATGGGACCCTGGTATCATGTATGGATTGATTTAGTTATTGCTTGAGGACAAGCAATATCGAGCAGGGAAGACTGTAATGTCCCCAATTTGGATGTTTCTATGTTATAGAGTGGGATGCCTGCCAGAGTAGCCATATTGGGTTGATAGTGATTTCAGAATATATTGAGGGGTTTTATTGGGCCCGACTTTCATCATTCATCATATTTCATCATCAGGATCCATTCCACACAACTTGTTTGTGGTTTCATTGAATTCCGACGATTTCCATAATTTTGAGTTATCATGGAGCATATTTTAATTAAATTCACTAAGGAGGTTATTTTGGGCATAATACTTGGAGAAACCTCTTAGTGTAATAGATCATAAGAATTGGGAGGAATATCACTAAATGATAAGATTATAAGAAGTGACTTTCAGTGGTCGGAGAAGCCATAAGGACAAATAAATCACTTTTTAGAAAAAAAAAAGGTTAATTAATTAAGTGATTTTATTTAGGAATATTAAAATTAAAGTAAAAGACACTTGGAGAGAAAAGATGAACATGGGGATAAAAGAGAGATATGGGCTTCTATTCTCTCATTATGTGGATTATCATTTAAATGTCTGCCTTCTTGCTAGAGAGCCCATGATACTTGGGGGTTTTGAGGGTTTTGACTGAACAAAACCTAGAGATTTTCTCGGTGGTGAAATATTCCACATTTATTGATCCAAGATTGGCCAAGGAGGTGAAATATTCCTCCCGCACCATTATATCTCAGGTTCTATTCAGTTTAGAGGTAGTTTGAGGAAGCAGGGCACATTTTTGGTGTTTTTTTGTAGGTTGGGCGCATCACTTGAGGGAGAGAGATTCAATTTGGCTTGGGAGAGCTAGATCTGCAGTAGATCTCCTTCTAGGATTGATTAATACCACCCTAGCACCATTTTTCATTAATGTTTAGAGGATTCTCCATCCTGACCATTCTATCTTCCAATGGGGCACATTTCTCTTGAGGAGGGTGCACTGTTCATAGGGGATCTTGTGTTCTGGAGGCGAAGATCTTTCCCAACAGCTTGGAGATTCATCATAGGGGTTTCCTATCCCTGGATATAATTTTTGGTAGTTGGTTTTAGTAATTTAGAGGGCATATTATTGGAGGCCAAATTATTGTCTTGCTATAGCCAGTGAAGGTGCACTTTACAGAGAGAAGACATCACCAACAACCAGAGTAAAGGTTGGATCTCAGAGATCTCTTGTATTCATCTTGGAGGAATATTAGGAGATCATTGATTCATCATTCCATTATATTTTGGAGTCAATATCAACCACATGCATAATTATTCTATGTATATTTTAGATCTGCTCTACTTTGTATGAGGTTGACTATTATGATAAATAAAAATCAAATCTGAGGTATTTGTGGATGTTTCTTGTGTTACTTTTCATTGCATATTATTGAGTATATGTAATTGTTATATTTCTATCTTTTACTTGCTCCAAACACAACAATAATCATTGCCATAAACCTAGAGAAACTCCAGAAGACTAAAATCTGCAAAGTGTTTGACAAAATACCACAACCATAAAACCTTAAAAATTAACATGTTCCAAGCAAATATGTTTGGGAACATTACAAGCCAAAGTTAAATAAATCCAAAAAAGGCCAAATGTGAAGAGAATAATTGTTAAAAAATGAAAAAATAATGAAGCTAGAGCTATGCCACCTCATTTAAAGGGCCTAGCCCCAAAGGTATTGGATGAGCTCTCCTGCTCATATCTATCGATTCACACTTGATCTTCCAATTTTTCTATCAGATATAAGGTCATCCAACCTTACATCATCCATGAGTTATTCCAAATGATTCTACCATGGTATATTATCTCTTATGATTTACACCTCATATGATATATGCACTCGTATATGGTACTTCATGTTTTATATTTACTTTAGTTGATGTACTATGATTTCATGTGTGAGTTTCTTTCTTAGAAGTGGTGAGATGGTTTCTAACTTTGTCATGAAAGTGATAAACATTGGGTTTGATCTAATAAAATTTCTTAACAATAATAATTTTATTATTTTGTCTCACTGTACCATGGAGGGACATAATCATCCTTAGATAAATGTTTTAATGACTTAGGCTAAATCGTACTATTGGTGATCTAGTTGAGTAACATATTCATATCCTAACCATATATAATACTTTCAATCCTTTCTCTTTCACCTTCATCTCATCCATTAAAAAATATACAATCCCCACTCATGCCTGACTTATTAAATGTCATCCAACAAGGTCTGAATGAAAATTTGAAGAAGAATGCAAGCCAAAGTTAAATAAAGCCAAAATAGGCCAAATGTGAAGAGCATAAATGTTAAAAAATGAAAAAATACTGAAGCTAGAGCTATGCTACCTCATTTAAAGGGCCCAACCCCAAAGTTCTATGCTAAAAATGCATATCTAAAGGAAAGGACTACAAAAAATCAAAGAAAAATGCAAAAAGGGGTAACAAAAAGGTGCTAAGGTGGTAACTCTAATCTAAGTCCCCTCTTAAAAGGCTTGCAAGTACAGATAATGAATATTCCTAGATCAAAAAGGCTAGTTGGACCAATAAAAGAATTTATATGACTTGTAGGGTCTAAACATGAAGTTCCCCTTTCCCTTCCATCAATAACTCATCACTTTTACCTATCTCCAAGAAAGGTTACCTAGGAAATATTTTTTCTCTTAGGAATTAACACATGTAAGAAGGGAAACATTGTCCCACCATGGTAAACTTAACCTATGCTAAGTTGTTGTTAGAATATATGACTTAATATGCATTTCCTAATAACCTTTTTTGAAGCCCGAATCATCATTATAGGTGGGCACCCCACATTGGAATCTATAGACTATGCCTCGATATCTATATACTTACATTCATCTATATCTCCCTACGTTGGAATCAATGTAATTTTATTGGGATTCATGTCATTGAATTGGGATCCATGACAACATGTTGGATGATGACAGGGATGCCACATCATCATCAAGTTCCACTAGACCATTCCTTGAGGGTGCACTTGCTAACTTGGACCACTTATGGAGGTTGTTGAGGTGGTTAAAACATATTTTTTTAGGGCTACCAACTTCAAGGGAAGTTATCTTTTGTCACTATTCCCAAAATTCCACTAGATCAGTGCCATTAGTTACAAAATGGCCATGAGATTTCCTAAATGGGGTTACATTAGAAAATCGGCCAAACATTGACTTAGTTATGACGTTGTTGAAATTTGTCGCGTGAAAATTATTGTCATGTTTTAGAGTTGCACGTGTGAACATGTGGAGGGTGCATTTTCTCTCTTGAAGCATATTGTGGAACACACCTCCTCTCTTTGACTAGTCCACACACATGTTTGAGTGGGTTGTAGTTGTTATTTTATGATATATTATTTTAATGGATCAAAATAATTTTAGACCATGGTATTGAGAGGGCCTATTGTTTTAACTCATTGTTTTGTTTTAGCACATGTTATTGTACTAGCATATTGTTTGCTACTCGTGGTTTTGTGAGGTGCATTATCTATATAAGAAAGACTACTCTCTCATTTTTCATGGTTGGAATCAATCATAAGACACATTTCACTCAATTTTGGTGTAATTTCCAGTCTATTATCTTGAGTATGTTGTTCTAGGTTAATAATAGAAGGTTTTTGGCATGCAAGAGACATTGAAGAAGGAGATTTTGCAAAGCAAGCAGTTCAAGTGATATATGATGTTATCTATGTCACTTATTTGTGAATTTTTATAGCTAAATATTAGTATTGAAGTTGAAGACCTTAAGGTTTTAACTTCTTACCCTAGAGTCATGCTTTAATTATATAAGTTTGCAATACTTACGTTGGATCTATTATTAGTTTAGCCTCGCTATGAATCTTGTATAGTCCAGGTTTCATGGCTTGATGCTCTCCAAGCATTCTCTAGAGATGTGTGGGGACTTCAATGTTGAAGGTAAAGATGGAAACTACTCAAAGAGTGGCTAAGACTCCATGATCAATGGCAGCAAATGGTTTTTCTCTTCTTTTCTAATCATCTCAATTTAATTTTTCCCCTTTTTTTTTAATTTTTGTTTTTCGAGCAATCTAAGGTTCTTTCAAGATTAATTATTGATTTAAATTGTTATATCTAATTCAATTTAATTGCTAAATATTTTTGGCTTGGATCTCACTTGTGCTAACCCTTTATCTTATGCTACATAATATTTAAAGTTGGCATAATTAAACTATCTTATCTAGCTGAAATTCTAGGTTTAGATCTTGTTCCTTGCATCTTTTTTTTTTGTTTGTTAGTTTGTCTGTGACATGTGGGACTAACCTGTGGCTAAAAAACCATGACTCAGGGGCATCTAATCCGTCAAAATCACTCGGGGATCGCACCTGGCCTGAGCCACACCAACCCTTGACATGGCTGGATTTTTTGTCCCCGCTGGTTTCAAACCGGTGACTTTAACATCACGGAGTGGATTAACAACACACTCTGTCACTAACCGTCCTTTACCTCGGGGACCTTGTTCCTTGCATCTTAATCTTATGGATCCAACCTATTTTCTTGCATAAACTTTAATGTAATTAAACTACACATATTAATTGAGTTTATCTCCTTTTATTAATGGGAAAACACATAACTATTTGATGGAACTACATGTTAAATCTCATTTTTCATTCCTTTGCTTGGTAATTGTCACAATGCCTTGGCTCTAAACTTATCAACATTTAGCACTTCTTACATTTGTAAGGATTTATAGAAGTAAATTGATTCATTGCATGGCTCTCACTATTGACTAAGGAAATCTAAAGTATTCATAGTTTAACTTTATGCTTATGGGCATAACACTTTGAAGATAATAAACCAAAACATTATTCAATGAAGTGTTTTGATCTTGATCTTTTTAATGCTCTTCCTGTGAATTAAGTTTATAACATGAACATTTTGTCTTGTTTCCATAGTAAGTACATCATTACCTTGCAACATTTGGGTACATAGACAATCTTAAAGCTGTTATCAAACAAATCGATGTCTTTTTATAAATTATAAAAGTAAAGCAGAACAGAGATGTCATTTTATAAATTTTAGTTAAGAAGGCAACTAGATCACAATGAGAGCTACTGAACTTAGGAAGAATAATCAAAATGAAAATATACACAAAGTTCAGACTTGAACTAAACTCAACCGGTGTACTATTTGTTGATTAGCAAATCATTAGAATATCTAAATAGTAATCAATGTTAACACAAACTTCATTTATCACTGGATCTGATGCTAAGTAGCTCAAGATCAGATCTAAGTAAAAGATCTGATACAGATCTGAAATAAGGCCAATAATTTGGTATTTACAGCTTTGTTATGAAATATTTCATGGTAATTTTGTCAGTCTAATACAAAGAATTTAATGATATGTCTTGATGACGATTATGTGCAAATAAGACACACCTTGGATACATTCTAAACATTTGATGTCTCACTGTTAGAACACTAAATCTAACACTCAATCCACATATTTTGAAGTCCTACACTTTAAATGTCACTGTCCTATTATTAATGTTGTAATAACTTTTTGTTGGTACAAGGGACTATAAGAATCTCACAGTTTATTCTTTATTTGGAAAGTTTTGGAATACGTTTTTAAATCATAAATCTTCTACCCACAACATATATTTCACACCCAATCTTTGCAATGATGGTGGTTTAAAATTAATTCTCAATCTAAGATCACCACTTTCCTAAATATGATAGCAACAAACTAAGGTACTTGATTCATTTTGCTGTCCTAAAATCAGAGTTATTACAACCATGGATTGACAAGCATTTCATATAAACTTGAGACACATAATCTCACTTGTTGGAATACTTAAGTTGGATGAAAATCAAATCTTCTTATTTTGGAATCTCAATGTGTGATCATAATTTAATGGACATAGTGGAACAAATGACATAATGTTTGGGTTAAACCTTGTGGTGCCATTTTATTATCATCTAATATTTCAGTGTTTCCATGGTTGTAATTGATGACATAGTGAGCTAATGAATGTTGAGTAGATTAATACACTCAATGCCATATTTTCTCTATTAGTTTTCCAACACTTCACAATCACACTTTATAACATGCACATTGTTTAAATGGTATATCATCTATGGCTTGTTAAATCTAGAAACAACTTGCACATATTAACTTGTTTTTATCATTGAGAGTGAGTTCATAATATTGCTAGTTTTCTTAGTCAATCTATTCCAAGTAACTCTCCCATTGCTACAACTGATTAGGCTAGATAGACCATAATGATTCCCCCTAGGTTAGGGTAGCTTATTTTCCTTAGTTTGAAGTGTGGGGCAGGGCTACCAAGGTGACAATGGGTAGCTTTATTGTTGTACCTCTAGGTTCTCTTGTTGAGGTTAGGTATTTTTGTCATAGGGTAGAGTTTGAGTGGTAACAACTCCAAAAAGACAAATTTCTCTCATGATGGTCTTCAATAAGATTGGATTTAGTGGCCTTTCCATTACCTTCTAAAACATTTTACAAATTTTATTGCAGATAGAAATAGGTTGATAATATTCAAAAGAGGAAAGGATATCAACCTTAGGGATGCTTGTAATGAAAGGCCCATAGATCCTTCATTATATCTTAGATTATTCAATCACAACTAACAATTCATATCTTAATGTCTCAAAGATACTACTAAAGAACTCCATAGGCCATCCATCAAGGCTTGGAGCATTGTCCTTCTAGAAATAGCCAATATCCCCTTTACCTCTTCTGCAATTGGTGAAAATATGTGATTATTTTGTTTAGGATCCACCATTCTATTAAATTTTTAGGTAATAGCTAGAATCCAATGAATTTTAACTCTGTAGGAATCAATGAAGATCTCTCTATAATGTGTTTTTCAATCCTAGCAATGTCCTCAAATCCAATATGTTCAACCCTATTTGAGTCTTGAATTCCCTACATAATGTTGTCATCTTTATGTGCTTCAGAAAACATGTAAAAAACTTGTTGTTTTTATTTGTGGCAAATTAGTTAGTGATAAACCTAGATAAGAGGAGAAATTCTAAAGGATTCTTAAGAAATGAGGAAAGAACAATAGAACATACATAATACACATGAGGTATTCCTTGGAAATCCTTAATAGGAAAAACTAGCAAGCTTAAATTCACGTCACTTTCTCATTGCGGCTTTAACGAATAAGTGCACAATACAATATATAGGTATTTCGAAATATCATTCAACCCTAATCCGCCAAAAAATATTAGAATGCAACGGGTATAAAACCATGAGCTGAAAACCATCCAAATTCCATAACACTTGAACCTTGTTATCATGTATTCATACACAATTTATTTGCATGCAAAGAACACAAGACATATCCAAAAAACTCCCACTTGATTACTTTGTATAGAGAGAGGGAAGGGGGGAGGTAGCTATGCATAAAATCAATGACTTAGGGCAATGATGCCCATTGATTTCATGCACCAAGGGAACTTCTCATCATCAACAAGTCTACAACATTCTTCAAGGTATCAACCTTCCCAAACAACATCATGTTGTCAACCATGTATTTAACAAAATGGTATTGTACAACAATATTCTTTATCTTAGCATGATAACCGTTTGATCTTTTTCGTCACTTGGGTGAAAAAAAATAGACCATTAAGTGTGAACTAGGCAAGAGTTAAACCATAGTTAGAATGTTAGTATTGAACCATATTCACAAATCATCCATGCATGATAAATAAACAAAAAGAAACATAACTACCAAGAGTATGGGCATGAAAAGTAACACTAGCAAAAGTAAGCAAGAATGAGATGAATACCAATGGAAATACCGAAATTATTACACCATAGAGGATTGGGATGATCAAGCGGGCTCTCCTCTCCTCCTTGGAAGGGTCCTTTATTGTCCCTTGGAACCTTCTCTCTCTAGTTGAACAAGAAGTGTTCCAAAATCTATCTAAGGGAGATATTAATGCACAATCTTGGTGCTATAGGTGCAAGAGTGATATCTTGAGAAAGGTGATTCTCCAAGACTCATTCAAGCAACATAACAATGCTTAACCTTCTATATTTTGAATGCATACCCATGGCCTCTATTTGTAGGTTTTGATCAAGCTCAATAACATTTGATTCCAAGTGGGAAATGTGTGTCGCTTGTAAGTGGTTTCCCATGTTCGAGTGAACATGGAATCAATTAAGGTACCAAATTGAATGTCATGGGGCTCGAGACCTCGTTTTTCCCTAGCCTAAGAGTAATTATGATGGGAGTTTTTTTTCCATAAATTCACCAAATGTGGTTGAAACTTCACTTTTGGTCAATCTGCATGGATTTCGAAGGAACGAACATGTAGACCCATGCAAATCACACAAAACCCACATTGTTGAGTCACACATATGACTTAAAAATCCACTTTACATAGTTTTGGTTCCCTATTGAGTATAGTATATTAATGCCATGAGTATGCATTTTTTTGTATTGAATTGATGACCCTTTCAATGGTCACCTATATAGCTCCGTGAGTGATTTTTAGGTGATAACAAATACCCCCTTATGTGTGAGAGAAGATGTATAGCTGAAATACATAATAATTCATTTTTCTTGTGTATTGATTCTTGTGGAGAGAGAGAGAGAGAGAGAGAGAGAGAGAGAGAGAGAGAGAGGACATCTCATGGAGGAAAAAGGGGAGACCCACCCGCAAAAACACAATCGTACTTGAAAAATTAAATTTCTTTACACAAACAAGACATGCATTCCCCATGGTCGTTCCATAAACATAAATTATTTTATTAGCAGACAAAAATATAAGGGCTCTTGTCTAAGCATAAGAAGTATGAAAGGATTGATGATGCTTTAATTGAAATATTGGTGAAGTATAAATTTGCAGTGCCCTCAAGGGCACTGGAAACATGAAATAAATTTTATGAGGAGAAATTTCCTTAGGACTTGAAATTAACATGTGGAATATGTGTTCATTCTTGATGGTGTTGATGCCCTGTCAAGCCCAGGGGTCTTGGAATGGAACTGAAAAATGCAACTATTTCCAAGTAAGACCCATATTGATATGGATATGTGTTGATGTCAAACATCAATGGGGTCAATGGAAGTAGAGAGCAATGTTGACTCTCTCTATCCCATCTGAGGTTCACCATTTGTATGATAATGGGAATTAAGATACTACATCATTCATGGAAACTGGTGTTGATGTTGACAAGAATGAAGTAGCAACCACAAAGAGCAAGGTGCCCCTTGAAATCCACCGACTTAAACAAGGTTCTAACTTTGTACTAGTAATGTGTTACTAAAAAATATGGATGAGGTTTGTGGTAAATGGGAATCAAGACTTCCCTTGGGAGGATCATAATTGGCAGTTGATAATGGTGACAATAAAATAACCAAATGGACAGAAAGTGATCTAAGGTCGAGGGGACAATCGAATATGGTGAATTTGAGCAAATTTGGATCAGGGATGAAGTGACTACAAATGAATTGGTTGTTGTGGGTGGAAACTTTGGGATCATGGTAAAAGGTATTGGGATACGTGATGTGTGGCCAATAACGAGGATGTATGAAGAGACAAATGACTCAGTGTGAATGCTCCAACCAAAGGCGACTAGGGTTGTCACTGGGTGAAATGATACCATCCAGTGTGATGGACTAGGTATACTTGCTTGTCGTAAAACAAAGGGGCTTTGTACAATTACCAAATGACTGAAAAAATAATTGGTCTGAATGTACAAAAGCAAAGACGAGTGCCCTAGTGATCAAATGGATTGACTTGGTGAGGTGAGACTGGTGAGAGAAAATGGGGCATGGGGGCTCCAAGGTTGGGTCTCTATGATGGTGGGTGAATTATGAGTTGGAATACAGATGGTCAACTCATCTTGGGGAAGATGAGGGGCCAATGAAAATGTGGAAATGCATTCAACAAAACCAACCAAAAAACTTATGAAAGTATGGGAGTCCATAGGTTCTTTAGTTAGCAATATGACGAGAAGAAGTATGAGGGTCATTCTCGGAAACGTGAACTACTCGGACTCCCACTTATGGAAAAAAAGTTGAGACAACTTGTGTAGGTGGAAGACTACCAAAAAACAACAACTAGGTGTAAGTATAGCTGGGTGAAGTTTTTGTGAAATTGAAAAATGAAATCCCAGAGGCGTATGTGGGGGAAAAATATAGGTAAATGCAATTAGCTCAAAGAGAGTGAATAACATGCCAATTTGAAGAAGTATATACCTGAAGGGGATGGGAAATGGTCCTATCGTGAAATGAAGTAAAGTAAACCAACTGAAAAATACCTACACACATGAAACCAAATACCCAAAGTGAAAAATACTTGATAGTAATGAATTTGACACAAGAATTAGAATCAAACACGAAAATGATAGTGAGCAAATGTACCTATGAAACAATGACGAGACAAGGGGTCCGAAGGGAGGTGTGTGGAAAAATGAACGGATCATACTGTCGTGCAAAATAATATATGGTGATCTTGATGATGCAAACAGTTTAGAAAATGGAGCATTTGAGCCCTCGTATGGGCTTGAGGAACATGGTGATGGGGCCAAATAAAATGGAGGTGGGGCCCATCACACCACCTCATGTGTACTTGTGGTGACATGAACGCATGTGATCCTAAGGATCTAATGACTTGCTTGCATGACCTATGTGCACATATGTGATTGGATTCGAGTAGCGAGAGAGATGAGTAAGGGGTCCTGGCATCGTGTTTCCTCTAGAAAAGAAACAAAGCTTCTTAGGTGAGTTTTGAAATGTTTTCATTGTTTATGAGTTGTAATTTAGTATTTGGTTTAATATGTGTACAAATTGCTAATGTGTTCCATGTTTGAGTGTGTAGATGTGTGATTTGAGTGGGCAAGAGTTGGCTGGGTACAAATGGGCGGTGGTGTTGAGGACGTTGACTATGGTTTAGCTGAATCAAAGTGAGATCGAGGGGATAAACATGTGGTGGGGAATACATGATCATGAGGAATATCGTTCATAGCCAAGGCCTTTGGAGCAGAGGCCACTAGTGGATCTTGTGGGAGATCTCCGATGGGAACTTCGACCTACCTTTGTCGGTAGTTAGTTTATCTATGGAAACATTTTGATATTTCTTTGAGGGAGGTCCCATAGGCTGGTTGAGTTGATATTGGAGATAATCTAAGGGATGTTTGTGTCGATATTGATGAGTGTTGGGATCAGGGAGCGATGAGGATGACCAACTAGAGGGATTGAGGAAATTTCTTTGCTGGGAGTAGACCCGTGGATCCTACTGCCATGATGGTGATAAAGGGAATAGGAAGGTGTGATATGATTTTGTGTATATGTCTCATATATGTGGGTGAAGCCCACATTTTGTATATGATACATAGTTACCAACTTAATGAGAACTCTACATAGTTATCGTTTTTTGGGGGGCACATTTTTTACCTTGTTTTGAAAAGTTGTGCTACCGGTAGCACCCCCTCTCTTTTTAGGTTATTTTTTGATATTTTGAATCTTCTTATCCATAATGTATCCACACTATTTTTTTACGATGGTTAAAATTTAGACCTATAATGTTAACAACTGATGTCATTGTGGACAGAGACTTTAAAATCTACCCTCGAATAAAAAAATGATGTTACCGATAGCACAGTTTTTTTTGGAGTTGAAATCATAACTCAATTGAAATTGTACCCTCGACAACTAGTACCATCGTCGATAAACAACTCAAAATCGACTCCTAAATCATTTCTTGGATTTTTTTTTTAAATTTACATTAAAAAAAATAAATTGAATGAAAAAAAAACTTCACAAGTTAGTTTTAAAAAAAATAAAAAAAACACTCATTTTAAAAACAAAAACTCTAACCCAATTTTTTTGAAAAAATAAAAACTAAAAATAACTAAGAATTTTTTTTTTTTAAAAATTAAAAAATATAAAAAAAACTAAGGAAAAATAAGAAAAAAAACAAAAAACAAAAAACAAAAACAAATTTATGAGAGAAAAAATTCTTTAAAAAAATTAAAAAACTAGAATATATAAAATAAAAAAATAATACATAATTTTTAAAAAATAGAAAAAAAATACTTAGAAAATAGAAAACAATACTTAAAAAAAAATAAAAAAATTACTTACAAACAAAATTGTATTAAAAATCTTTTTAAAAAATTTAAAAATATAAAATTTCATTAAAAAAAAATGAAAAAAAGGTTATATATAATTTTATATATAATATCATATAAATAGTTATATATATAACTATTTATATAATATTGCATATATATAGTTTTTTAATTTTATTTTTAATTTTTTTAATGATTTTATTTTTAATATTATATACATATAGTTATATACGTAACTATATATCTTATTATATAGTTAAATATGTAACTATCTATATAGTTATATATATGAAATTATAACTATCTATATAGTTATATATGTAATTATATATATAACTATATATAGTTATAAAAGGGTCGTAGGGGTGATGTCGAGTATCACCCCAGCTCCCTGTGCGACCATGAGACTGTGAATTGGCCTATGGGGGAGTTGGGGTGATGCCCAACATCGCCCCATGGCCCTTCCACTAACAGATGATGGTCATCGCGGGCTAGGCCGCGGTCCCATGGGCGTTGGGGCAATGCTCGACATCGCCCCATGGCCCTTCAACTGACAGACGATGGTCGTCGCGGGCTAGGCCGCGGTCCCGTGGGTGTCCACAAAATCACGACTTGACCTATTGGGGGGGATGGGGTGATGCTTGACATCGCCCCTGTGACCCTTCGGTTGACAAACAACGCTGGCGATCGGAGGACCGCGAGGGGGATGTTGGACATCGCCCTAGCCCCCCGTGGGCCAGGACCACACCACGAGACCGCGACCTGGCCCGCAAGGGGACAGGGGTGATGCCTGAAATCACCCCGTGACCCTTATATATATTATTTTATTTTCATATTTTTTTGATGAAATTCTATATTTTGAATTTTGAATTTTAATTTTTAATAATTTTTTTCTTATGGTAATTTTTATTTATTTTTAATAATTTTTATTATTTATTTTTAAATTTTGTATTAATTTTTTATTTTAGATGTTTTAGTTAATATATATATATATATATATATTTTAATTTTATTTTTCTTTCTTAGTTTTTAATTAAAAAAAAAAATTAATTGTGTGTTTTTCAAGGAAATTTTAAATTTTTTCTTTCCAATTTTTTTTGGAAATTTAGGTTTTGAATATATTTTTTTAAATATGTTTTTTTCTCCATTAAAAAAAAAAAAACTATTTGCTAAGATTTTCTCCTTTCTATTCTTTTTTAATGTAAATTAAAAAAAAATAAAATTAGTTTGTAAATAGATTTTCAAGTGACCATTTGGGGTCCAATTTTGGGTTGTTTATTTGTATAGGGATATGTTGTCAATGCCACAATTTCAATTAGGTCATAAAGAACTATAATTTTAACCTTTAGAAAAAAAACATTTTGTTTTACATAGCATCATTTTTTGATTTAGGCGTTGATTTTAAGGTTTTTATGAGCAACTATATGAGTTTTGAAGGCCATGCTTAAAAAATGTTGTAATTTTAACCCCATTAAAAAAGATGGTGCTACTGGTAGCACCACTTTTTGATTTGGGGGTTGATTTTCATGTTTTTTATGCAAAAATATGGGTTTAAAGGGCTAGAGTTCTCATTTTGAGGTCACAGTCCTTGTTAAGTTAGTAACTTTGTTATGTCCCATGCATAGGGGAGTTTCCTCGATTTTTTGTATATGATATTGATTTTGGCACTAGTGGCCATAATCTACCCATTAGGGGATTAAAGATCCACGATTCGTCAAGATTTACCAACAAAACCCCAAGGCGTCGACATATTCAATCTTCAGTCAAGAATTGGATAAGGTTTGACCCAAGATTCCATGAGAATCACAGAGATCATTAGTATTTCCTCGGGAGTGAAGGGACAACAAATATAGGAAACCTCTCAGGAATAAACTCATTCATTCATTCATATCCAAGTGTGTAATGTCCCCCACCTCTTGAAGAAGAGGTTTGGAAGACGTAGTGGTCTAGGTGTCCCCACTAGGCCATAGTCTCATACTGAGGGGAAGGGTCAACTAGACTAAAGTTATATTTTTTTAAGGACTTGAGAAAGAAATAGGTTAAAAGGAGTAACAGATAACTCAACAGAAGAATAGAAGTTAACGCTGGAGGTTAACCTAACTCAACACAGAATTAGAAGGAAAAGTATAAGTAAGAGGCTGGGGAGCACTTATCACTCATTCTGATTTTGGTATATTTCTTGTTAGTGCTCTTGAGCATTCAGTTTGGGGGTTTGCTATACAAACCCTTGTGAGCAACTCAGTGGTGAAATATCCACTCACCTTGTTCCACAGCTTGGTCTCGGGGATGAAATATTCCTCCACACCACTCTATTCTCAACATATCTCCTTCTAGAGCTTCAACAGACAGTAGGACTGTACTGTTGGGGAATTTCCAGCAAGGGCACACCATACCATTGAGGAGGGTTCGATTTAGATATTCAGGAGGGCGCCACTCTCTTAGAAGATTTCGCAGTTGGAGAGGTTTTCCTTGGACGTTGGGCTTGAAACTTCAGGAGGAGGATCCCACTGCCCTGATCTATTACTTGACCGAGTTTGGGCTCATTTGGAGCATTCTTCCATAAGAGCCGAATTATTGAGGGCTTTAGTCTCCACTTGGAGCGTGGCACTCTCTGGTTGGAGGGTTTGACATTCAGATCTGCTTGATACTGGTATTCATTACTTATTCATCCTTTAGAGGCGTCTTTTGTATTGATGGGAGAATTTTGTAGCAGCTCATAGCTATTGTTTGTACGACCATCTGAGGTTTATGCCAGATCGACCATCTATTGTATTGATCCTACATTGCTTATAATAAAAGGGTCAGATCTTTGCTTGTTCTTCTATATCTTGAATGTATGATGATCTTCATGTGTTGAATGAATTTTGTATGCATTTAATAACTCAATAAACACCTGCACATCGACAAACCAGTGGTAGTTAGTGATTCCAAGACAAAATTTGGCTTGGGATCATTACAGTGGTATCAGAGCTTCGATCCCCCCAAACCTGTGGAAGGATCAACACATACGGAGGTATAGTGGTACTCTCATGGGTAGAAGGATGAAACCAAGCAGTGAAACAGAGGCCGAAATGGAAGGGTCAGGGGATGACCATGAGTCTCTAGGCTTGGCTCGCATAGCAGCAGAATTTGACAAGTTCCAGCAATCCGTCAACCGTACAAAAAGCACATTGGTCCGACACTTGGATGAGTACCATGAAACCAGCAGAAGGGGACATGCCGAACTCTCTGAAACTTTGAAGAGGGTTGACGAAAACCTGCAGATAATGAACAAGAATCAATCCAAGCTAAATGAACTTCTAACGCAAGTGACTCATCAAGGGAGGAACCCGGATACGTACGGGAACAAGGAGGCTGGTGGATCCGGGGAAATCCATGAGGAGATCAGATATAATCCGGAGAAAGTAGTTAGATCCGAAGGAAGTCTGGACGGAGACACGGCCCAGGGTCAGATGGGTAGCAGGGCCAATCAGAGACGATACATACCTATGTTCACAGATGATCAGCTTGGTCGACATYCAGGTAGCAGAGATAACCCTAGACCTTACATACCCACATTCACAGATGAGCAAGGGCAATAGGAACAGGTAGAAGAATTTGTGGAACAAATGGCAAGGAGTACCAAAGAATACTACAGTTTGGATATGAAGGTCCAAAGACAGATGTCCCTAGATCAGTATTGCCAACTCAGGTTCAGAAATCAACCTAGAACAAACCACAGGGGTAGTTTTGAGTTTGAACATAGAGCAGGGAAGATAGAAATTCCATACTTTGATGGTACGACCAAGATGACGACACATTCCTGGGTACAAAAGCTGGATACCTATTTACAACTCAACCCCATGAAGGAGATAGAGGCCATCAAGTTTGCCACTATGTATTTGGATGGCAAGGCTCACGATTGGTGGTATCATGGACTCACCACACTCAGCCACAATAAGATAATGTCCTATACAGAATTCACTTAGAGGCTCATTGATAGATTTGATCAAGGAGGTCCTGAGCTGCATTTCCGGGAGCTCACCCAACTCAAGCAAACAAGTACATCTGAAGTATATATTGATGAATTTCAGAGGCTTGCAGTTATGGTACAAGATATGTCCCCGACCAGGCTCATGATGATTTTCACAGAAGGATTGACGGAACCCTTGAAGGGTTCGGTAAAGGCCTTCAAACCCAACAACCTACAGGAGGCCATTTGGAAGACGAGGGATTTGGGTCCAGCTGCTAGACCTTAATTCATACCCAGACCACCCCTTAATAGTGGAGAAAGAGATCAAAGACCGCCAATGAATCAAGGAGGATGGGAACCTAAAGGTTTTGACAGGGGCCGTGGCAGGACAGATGAAAACACTAGGAGGGAACTAAGGAGGAAGCAACTATGCTTCACTTGCAAGGAACCGTGGAACCCATCACATAAGTGTATGGGACGTGGCCAGGTACACTATATAGAGATTACCTCAGACAATGAAGAGGAGGAAGACTATGGACAGATATAGAACATTGAGGCCAAAACTTCAGATACAACAAAAGAGGAGGTTCCAAAACTATATAGTGTGACTGGAGAGAAGGCCACCTTGGCATCTATCAGCGGGGTACCCAAATTCAACACCTTCAGGATGAGAGGGGTATTGCAGGGACAGAGAGTTTCGGTTCTGATTGATGGAGGAGATTCCCACAATTTTGTTGATGCAGCATTACTGCAGAGGAGGCACATACCTATAGTAGAGTTTGAAGGATTCAAAGTGGAGGTAGTAGGCGGTAGCACTATGCCCTGTGACAGATACATCCTAGGTATGAAGCTCACCTTGGGAAGGCATGAGCTAGTTCAAGATTCTTATGTGATGGATCTTCCCGACACCAACATCATCCTAGGGGTGCAGTGGCTCAGCACCTTAGGGCCTATCACCACCAATTACAAGACCATGGAAATGGCCTTTGTAGAGGAAGGAGGATGAAAGGTTGTGCTTAGAGGCATGATAGGTAACTCTGCCTGAGTGGTCACGGCCAAGAGGATGGAAGCCATCTTCAAAAGGGAGGAAATTGTTTACACAACAGAATGTAAAATCTCAACCCGGGTGGATGAGAAGGGGAAGGTGCAATACACCCCAGATATTAAAAAGATCCTAGATAGGCACCATAAGGTGTTTGGGCCGATTCCTCCAAGTGTGCCACCAGACAGGGGGTTTGAGCACATCATTGAGCTGGAAGCAGGGGCTAAAGCAATTATCACCACACCCTATAGGCATCCCAAGAAGTATAAAGATGAGATAGAAAAGGCCATAAAAGAGATTCTAGACATGGGACACATCAGGCCAAGTTCAAGCCCGTTTTCTTCTTCAGTAGTCTTGGTCAAGAAGAAGGATGGAACGATGAGAATGTGCATTGACTTCCAGGCTTTGAATAAAAAGATGATAAAAAATAGGTACCCTATACCCAGGATTGATGAATTACTAGATGAGCTGCATGGAGCTATCTATTTCACAAAAATTGACCTTCGTTCAGGCTACCATCAAATCAAGATGAGGGAGGAGGACATCTTGAAAATAGCCTTCAGGTGTCACTACGACCATTACGAGTTTTTGGTGATGCCCTTTGGGATAACCAACGCCCCAACCACATTTCAGTCTTGCATGAACCATGTGTTCAACAAACAATTGAGGAAACACTTGTTAGTATTCTTTGATGATTTGCTCATTTACAACAAGACGTGGGAGGAACACCTTCGACATGTGGACCAAATCCTGTCAATCATGGAAGAACAATCACTATATGCCAAGGAATACAAGTGTGAGTTTGGGATGATAGAGGTGCTATACTTGGGACACATCATAGGGGAAAAAGGGGTACAGGTACAACAGGAGAAGATAACAACCATTAGGGAATGGCCAACTCCAAAGACACTCACATAATTAAGGGGATTTCTGGGTCTATGCACATACTACAGGAAGTTTATCAAAGGGTTTTCTCAACTGTGCGCACCCTTGACTGACCTGACCAAAAAGGGGTCCTTCAAATGGAATGAAGAGGCCCAAGCCATGATGGAAAGGATGAAAGAGGTCATGAGCACCTGCCCAGTCTTAGCTCTCACAGATTTCAATGTACCCTTCAATTTGGAGTGTGATGCCTCAGGGGAAGGTATAGGGGCTGTGTTGATGCAGAATAGGCACCCCCTTGCCTATGAAAGCCGAAAACTCAAGGGTCCTGAACTACTTTACAACATTTATGACAAAGAAATGTTGGCTATCATGCATGCACTAGCCAAATTCAAGCAATATTTGGTAGGCACAAGATTTGTGGTCAAATCGAACCATAACAGTCTTAAATATCTATTGGAGCAAAAGGATTTGAATGAATGACAACAAAAATGGGTAAGCAAAATACAAGCCTACGACTTTGACATTGAATTCGTCAAAGGGAAGAACAACACAGTAGCAGATGCATTATCCAGGAGGCCATCCATTTTTTCCATGTCTGGTATGTCAATTGACTGGAAGGATCACTTGATAGTGGAATATGAAAAGGATTAGTTTGCTTGTCAACTTTTGGATGGGCAAATACAGGATGACAACTTCAGAGTCATAAAGGACCTCATTTATTACAAAGGTCGAATTTTCTTAGTTCCTAGATCATCTCTCAAAGACAAGATACTACATGCCTGTTATAACTCACCAGTAGTAGGACATCATGGCATCAATAAGATGTACAAGCAGGTGAGAGAGAGGTTTGCATGGAAGGGCCTAAAGGAAGATGTGATTAAACATGTCAAAGAATGCACTACATGCCAAGAAAACAAGGATGATCACAAGCACCCTGCACGACTGTTGCAGCCCCTGCCTATTCCAGAGCACAAATGGGAAAGTATATCCATGGATTTCATCACCGGGTTGCCCAGGGCATAGGGGAAAGATTGAATTTTCATAGTAGTAGACAAATTGACAAAATTTGCACACTTCTTCTCCATAGACACTGACTTCAGCGCAACACAGGTAACCAAATTATTTTTCAGAGAGGTGTTCAGATTACACGGCCTACCCAAGACCATTATCAGTGACAGAGACAACAGATTCATGAGCACATTTTGGCAGGAGTTGTTCAGATTAGTGGGTATGACATTAACTCCTAGTACCAGCTATCACCCTCAGATGGATGTCCAGACGAAAATAGTCAACAAATGGGTGGAAGGCTACCTCAGAAATTACGTAGCCGGACAACAAAAATCATGGATTAGATGGTTGCACTTGGGAGAATATTGTTACAACACCACCCATCATGTATCCATAGGTATGACACCATTCAGGGCTTTATATATCTATGATCCCCTTTCCTTTGCGGAGATTGCCTTTGGGGACAGCAGGGCACCAATGGTACAGGATTGGGTACAACAGAGCCAAGACATTCTCCAGGAGTTAAAGGATCATTTACAAAGAGCCCAAAACCAACAGAAGGTCCAGGCGAACAAACACAGAGTGGAGCACACTTTTGAAGTGGGTGACTTGGTTTATTTAAGGCTCCAACCTTACCGACAGGCTTCAATTAAAAGAAGCGGAGCAGAAAAACTACAACCACGTTTCTTTGGGCCTTACAGAATCAACAGAAAGATAGGGGCCGTGGCTTATGAGTTAGAACTCCCACCAGGTAGTCGAATACACAATGTCTTTCATGTATCCTGCTTGAAGAGGGCTATCAGCCAACACGTCCACCCCATTGAGGTACTACCTCCCATGGACAAAGAAGGTCAGTTAGTGCTGGTTCCAGAAGAGATATTGGAAGTGTTATCACTCCAAGAAACCCTTTGTGGTTGCAGACCAAAGGTGCTTGGTAACTTAAGAAATGAATATTTTTGTATTTTGTAAATGTGGATCAATGGGACAACTCAATACAGCTTATAGAATTCAAACATGAAAATGATAAACAAATAGATAGTTCTCTCAAAGATTGATTAATCAGCAGGCAGCTTTAAAGTGGGTGGAGAATAAATTGTAACTAAACCAGTGCAAAGCAGGGTCTAAGAGACAATCAAAGAATTATTATCAGGCTATGAGCTAAACAATGGGATGACATCCATTCAAAGCTTGACAACTCAGATAATAATGCAGAAGAAGGATGGAAAACTGATAATCAAAATCGAAAGGAACCTGTGATCTGTATTAACATAAAAAGTCTGAGTACAATAGCCAATTCCTCTATCCAAAATCGAACCCCTAGAACTCCAAATGTCTTTGGCTTTATAGCCTCTTACAATCAGTTTCAGATCCTAAAAAAATGGATCTGATATGCTAAAAATAGAAAGTCAAAACTAATTCACAAAAGATAAGGAGAGATCCTCAAGATGAGGTCAACCTCTATCTTTTGGTCTTCAAACATTAATTGAAAGTTGATGAAGTGTAGACTAGCCTTCCAAGGCTCTTTGATCTACTCCTTTGAAAGTGGAATTCGAATTTGATGATGTGTGCCAAAAATCCCTATCATTTTGCCTTTGAAAATCACTAAATCTAGTCAAAAATGCCCTTTTGACTTTCATCTTCAAGAGTG
>ML778165.1:246315-266053 GCA_009831015.1 Picea engelmannii | reverse complement strand
CCCCACTCCCTGACTCAATCCGGAGTCCAAGGGAGTTCTACCGATGCCTCTGCATCCTCAAGGTCCGAAACCCTGCACACTCAACGAAACTGAGTCAGCGGCACCTGTCTACATCAAGGTAGTAAAAACATCATGTCATATAGATTAACGCATCATAATGAGAGAAAAGTTTTATCATCATAAAATCCGGATCACTCGCGAGCAAGTGTCCTCAATAATAAGTTTGGTAAGTGCGCCAGAGCGGGATGTTACAGTATATCATCCACCGTTTGATTTTTGGGTTGGCCGAATAATATGGTTTGAACTGTATTATGATTGATTGAACAGAGGTTGTACTTTGCCATTACTGCTTTGCATGGCGGTGAATAATCCCACCACCCTCGCACGTGCACATTAATGCTCCCCCTTTGATCGTTCATAGCTGTTAGCCCAAACGACTTTGCTCCTGTGTGTTGTTGTTTTCAACCCAAACCCTTACCATTTTCTCGCACCATGGCTCCAGTAGTAAGGGTTGAACCTAATGGTAGCCAGGCTCTGTTGATGTTCGACAGTGCCCATAGTGACCTTGAGGAATTTGGATGGCTCCCGTTCATACAAAAGTTTGATGGGTTTAACCCCTGCGTGGCTCGACAATTCGCTTTAACCTTTGATGGCTGTCGAGCCAAGGTCGGGGATGTTCAATTGGAAATTGACGACCAATTTCTCAATTTAGCTACGGGTTTGCCTACCACTGGAAAATGATGGTCCAAGAATTTCAAAGTGGAAGAGGTCCCTTGGACACTTCTCTTCCAGTCGCGTAAGGTTAGCTCCCGTGACAAAGGTTTGCCCGCGAATATGCTCAAGCAACGTTGACATGATTTGCTGATGATAATCAAACAATTTATCACCTGCGAGGGTCGGTATGGTTTTGTTTTCTTACACCATCTTCATTTGCTTATGGTTTTCATGGGCTGTGAGCTTAATATGCCTTATTACTTTCATAGAAGCCTGTTTAAAATGTCTAAGAAATACAAAAGGAACCAGGCTGATAGCAACCTTTTTCACTATGGGCTGGTTAAAAGTGTTGTCGTCTGTCATTTGGGGTTACACGGAGACTGTTGGAACGATTTTCTTGTTCGCAATGATTTTGAGGTTTCAAACCCTCCATAGGTTGACAAACCTGTGGTGAGCGAGGGCAAGACTGTACCCTCGGTACCCTATAGATAAGGACTCCAAGGAGGTTGTTCGACAACAAGAAGGGCATGTTTGTGAAGAAGAATGTGATAATACCATCTCCAAGATGGTTTTCTCTACAAGTTGGATAAACTTTCTCTTCCTAAAGGAGAAAAGTTGCAATGTATAAGTGAGGCTCACACCTCCAATATTGTAGGTCATTTTGGTGTTGGGAATACAATAGCCAACTTACATAGGTATGTGTATTGGCCTAGAATGCAAGATTTAGCTCAATTTATTAGAGGATGAATATTTTGATGTACTTGCAAACTCAGTAATAAAAATAAAGGTTTATATCTTTCCTTACCTATACAAACTACACCATGGGATAAAATCTCCATGGATTTCATGGGTGGTTTTCCAACTTGAACCAGGCAAGGACATGACTATATATTTGTGTTAGTGGACATGTTTAAGAATATGTGTATTATCATGCCTTGTAAAAAAACCATCAAGGGACAAGATGCATTGATTATGTTCTTTGAAAGTGTCTAGGTGCACCTTAGGATACCAATGAGTATCATCTTATACATAGATACTATATTTTTCAATTCCTTTTGGCCTACACTTTAGGAGAACATGGACACCAAGTTGAAGATATCTACAACTTTCCATCCACAAATGAATGGGTATAAAAAATTAGTGAACATGTTATTTGTTTAAACTTTGAGGGGATACAATTAAAAGCATTGAAGGCCTGTGACAAAAAATAAATTTATATTTAACACTTTTATAACAAAGAAATCCACACTTTCACTAGTGAGTCCCCTTTTGAAACATTTTTTAATGTTTTCCACTTTCACCTTTAAATGTTTTATATAGATAGCGAGGAGAAAAATAAGACACCATAGAAAAGCATTGAAGTATAAAATATGCATTGACAAGATCAAGCATATTCATTTGCAAGTATGAGAGACATTGAAGAAGTCACAAGAAGAGTACAAGTCTCAACATGACCAACACAAAATTGAGAAGAAATTCAAGTTAGGAGACCAAGTCTAGCTAAATCTAAACAAAGAAAGGCTACAGGGTTCCTATAGTAAGATCAAATCTCTATGGTATGGTCCTTTTGAAATGTTGGAGGTAGGTGATCACTAATAATGACTACAAACTCAATGTACACCCATACATGCACATTTACTCAATAATGAATGTGGAAAATTTGGAACTCTATAAACATTTCATGTTATACCAAAGAAATGGCAAGTCTTATTTACCTTAAAGAACTTAGTACCAAAAGACCACACAATGTTATATGTCCAAAGAAATGAAATATGGCAACAAGAACTCTATCAATTTGGGTTAAAGGACAAGTTTCAAACAAGGCCAAATGGTAGTTAAGGGGGAATTTGAAGAAAATTTTCCTCACCTCCTTTAGTAAAAGATTTTAGGGTCCAAAATCCTACCAAAATCGGGAGAGATGAAATGGATAACTATACAATTTGTCATATATTTTGTTAGTTTGAGTGGAAAAATTGGAGCATTGGAGTTTTAGGACCCATTTTAGGGTTAGGTAATATTTTAGTTATTTTGGGTCCTAATAACTTTGAACCATGTTTATAAAATTAACAATGATTTTGAGATCACCTATACCCAAAATATTGTTCTAGACATCAAGATCTTCCAACAGTGCAAATATTACCTCAATTAAATTCCATATGAGGAATATATGCATTTTACAAGGTAACCTATGCTTTTAACCATCATGGCACCAAGTGGATGCCACATCAACTACCATTACTCACACATGTGAGCTAGTCATGTGTGGAATGTGGATTCTATAGGGTCCAAAACCAATCCTTAATCAATATTTTTGAACCAATCATAACCCTAGATGACTATTATGACATTTTAAATATTGGATCCCTAAGAAAGGAATGGGTTCCATTCATGTTGTATTGATTTATTGTTCCATAGTTAATAAGACAATGGAGTGGGATATTGTGAGTATAATAGAGGAAGTAAAAGAGCACTAACAAGGCCACAATGTTGATGGAAAATGCATAATGATTTCATATTTCTTTGTACTTGCATCTAATGTCTAAGAATAAGAGAGTAAATCATTGTCCTAACCCTCTTTCTAGGTTTTCTAATATTGGGTTTCTAAAGGCACATCTTTTGTGGATTGTGTGGATGGGTTGGTATTTGTTGTTTTACCTTCTTTTATTTCAACCACGGATGAATTTAGTGTTTTTAGTGTTGGAAAGTCGGTTTGGATAGTTGGTTGGCATTGATGTCAACCCTTGGAGAGTGATATTGGAGATTTATGTCAACCCTTAGAGATTGTTGTCAACCCTTGGAGAGGTCTAGAGATGTTGGACAATTTATTAACACTTGTATGATCAAGATTGATGGTGAGTTAGTTGGGTACATTTGATGTAGTCTGCATAAATCCCCGTAGGTGTGGTTTTGGTACCCAAAGTTGAATGAGGTTTTTGGACATGAAGGACAATGTAAATTCAAGTAATACACTCATATATAGATAGTACTCATTGTGTCATTTCTGATGATATGTGGAACACCATGTAGTTACTCACGGTTAGGGAGATATGGATTTGTGACGTTGGAGGCCCCAAAGAATGGTCAAGAAGCCCCTAGTTGGTTAAAAGTCTTTAATGAAAGGGTAAATTTCTTGTAACAAGAAATTTCAAGAAGCCCTAAAGTTAAGGAAAGAGGTTAATTAGAAAAAGTATAAATACACCTCAAGAAGTCTCTCATAAGCACATGATTTATACACACACAATTTCATTGAATATCTATCTAAGTGATCAAATGATTCTTATATGAGATAATCGAGGATAAATGAGGTGTTTTTTAGAGGTAATATGAATTAAAGAAGGTCTAAATTGCAAGGGAGGATAAAGTCTTGGGAGGATGTGTTCTAAGGTGTGATATTTACAAGTCATCTTACCATTTTCACTATAACATTTTTTCTAGAATGATTCAGATAGTGAAACCTAGAGGATATTGAGACAACATATCAAGGTACCGGTGGTAGAAATTTCAGCTTCTAGGTCGTTTTATTTTGAGAGATACACTTTGTGGAAGATAGGCTTTTTGGCTAGTCCTGGAACTAGTCTCAAACAAGTGTTCTGGGTAAAAAGGTCATAACTTCTTCATAGAAGATCCAAATTCTATGAGACCAAATGAATTGGAGAGAGTATAGTCTGTATTATATTGTGTAAAATACTCATATCCATATATCAAATATTCCACGTGTAACATTCTCTACAAGTTTGATCTTTAGAATAAGATAGAATTCAACAAGGTCTTCCATTTTTTCTATAACTCCTTTTCTAGGATGTTACAAGAAGTAAAACCCGGAGGAATTGTAGAGACAATATTGAAGAATATTGTGTACAATTGTTTATACATTTATTCATTACATGTATGGATTTATGCTTGTTTAAAGTTAGGGTTTGCGACTAATCCAAAAACTAGTCCCGTGAGACTAAGGTAAAGATTGATGAAGATGATACTCTTGGTGTTGAAGATGAGGAAGGTATGCAGGTCTATGATCACATACCAGGTTTGTTATAAAGTTACATGTATGTTTACATGCATGTTTTTAGGGTTACATGTTGATGATGTTATGGTGTGCGACATGATTGAGACATATCATGAGTGATATGGTATATGGTTGAGGCACATGGTTTGAAGTACATGATTGGATGCATGTCCTTTTGATATCAGTACAATACTTGTTGATTCATAGCTTGGTTCTTGGTTTAGCACATGATTGAGGTACATTTTGGACACTTGACGTTGGCATAGTGCTTGAGGCACACCTTGGTGATATTGGCATATTGGTGGAGGTTTGGTGCATGGTTGATGCATTGGTTGTGTTACAAGTTTATGTAAATGGTATGGTACAGGTTGATGTAGATGGTTGACATGCATGGTTGGCACATGGTATGGTACATGTTTTGATTTACATGTTTGATGTACATACAAGTTGTGGTATAGGTTGATGCATGGTATGGTACAGGTTCTAGTTGTTTGATGAGAATATACATGTTGATGTGATAGTGACATTGATAGTGTAAGTGACAGTGACAGTGACAATGATATTGACAGTGTCAATGGTAGTGGAAGTGCTTGTGGTAGTGATAGTTGGTCTACACTTATATTTTAGGGCGACATGAGGGGGCAAGGAAAGGGGGTTGTATCCTCCTTCTAGTTGGAACTAAAGAATCAGGGAGTTGGATCTTCCTTAAAGTTGGAGCTTGAGAATTAGGGGGTTATATCCTCCTTCAGGTTGGATCCAAAGACTTCAAGGAGTTGTATCTTCCTTCAGGTTGGAGCCTGTAAATAGGGGGTTGTAGCCTCCTTTCAGTTGCAGCTGGAGAATTTGGAAGTTGGTGCTTCCTATGAATGAATTATATTTGGGTTTCCATGTAAATATTGGTGTATCGTTTATTTGATATGATGTTTCTTATGATTATATACTCATGATTTATTAAATGCAATCATAGATGATACATTGATGATAAACTATTGAACATTGTTGATAAAGTGAAATAATATATATTGTGGTTAAAAGGGGTATAAAGCGCTCATATTGATTCACTCACCCTCTCAGTATTCCAACATTTAGCACTAAGATTGTAATAACTAAATTTCTGCAAAAAACTTGTAAGATTTCTTGTCACCAATTGTTTTGGTGGAATATCCATGATATCCCATAAATCAACAACACACCATGATAGAGTAACCAAATTGAGTGGAACCACTAACAAGGCCAAAAGATGTGGTTTGAACAATATCCTAGGCTAATGCACCAATCATGGTAACAATGTTTATATTTCAACTATAAATAATATTTTTTGTTTTTAAATTATTCATAACTCTTTTGGAGACAAATATAGAAATACATTATTGAAAAGTAGATTGAGATAATTGTAAGTCACCAAAAACCCAACTTGTTTATGCTAAAGAATACTTACCATTGTAGTGTTACTTTCCTATTATAATCAATGCTTGCAACAATATTATAGACATATTTTCATGAACACCTCACCCAAAAAAATCAGTGTAGAGTAAGATCCAAGTAAAATCCCATTTTAATAAACTAGGTCGATGTCTCTATAGATGAATGTCAAATGAGGATTTAACCATGACAATATATAATAAAGTATAGCCTCTAAGCCCTATACTTCTTTCACAAAGTTAATATTGTAGCATTGATTAAAACTCTAAGAGTGTCAAAAAATAATCCTAACAAACAACCCTAAAACCTTTGATTAATATAGATTTCATATTTTAAATAATTAATATCCCATGCATATGAAACTCATTCTCCTTTAAACACAAAACGGGAACCAAAAAACCCTAAACACAAAATTATAAAGGATAAATTCAATTGAAACAAAATTGCTTTATAATATGATATCAACTTTAATCTCATCCTCATTTCTTAATTTGCACATGTACACATCAACTAACCTATTGTAAACTACACCAAAATGAAACTATGGATGAAAATGTGCAATTTAATATGAGACATATCTTCAAACCCCTATGAGATAACAACTTCGCAATGAGGACATTTTAAATTTTGTGGGCAATGCTAGTGAATAATGAACTTATGCCAACACCTCACTTCATCCGCTTCCAAAACATACTATCTATAACACCCAATATTTGGCAATGGGGAGTCAAGCAACAACTATATATCAGGCTCCACTCCCTTCTTAGGTGGAAACCCTTTAGGATCCTAAAACACTTCTTTGTATGCTTGCAACAACTCCTCCAACTAATGTTTCGTCTCTTTAATAAATCCCTCTAGAGATGACTTTAATTTTATTTATTCATCCCCTTGTTGATTCTCTCTTCATAAAAGCAATACAAACTTTGCACTAGAACTAATCAATTTCTTGGCTTGGTTAACACTTACCAAAGATATCTTGGATTTATCTTTAGGTGCGCGGAGGACATGGCTTTTCTTTCATCCATTGAATATGATCTTTTGAAATATTTTACCTTGGTTGTATATGCCTCCATCATAGAGGTATATGTAGCTATATCATACATATTTGATGACCTTTTATCCTCTTTTGGATCTAATTTTGGATATTACCAAAATGAAATATGGAAATTTCATATCTTTTATTGAACTCAATGTTTATTTTTCAAGGTATCTAGAAACCCAATAATTTTTTTCTCTCTTTGTTGTTTATTGACACCAAAAGACATAAAAAGAAAATAAGAAGAAAACCAAATGAAATGTTGGGATTCATGACTACCTTTCTTGGTTGTTTATCCATGCCATAAGAAACCTAGAATCAAGATAATATAACCAAATGCAATATTGGTGAAAATAATTTATTATTATTATTATTGGGAGAAATTAAGTTAAACTTAAATGGATGAGGCATACTAATTATTATTGAAATTAATTAAATTCTACTTAAATGGATGAAGTGAACACTTAAAATGCTTATGTTGAGCTTTTGTAACATGTGTAAAGTTTCTTTATGCAATATCTATAATTATCCATTTGGATATATACATGAATTGATATAAAAGTGCCTACTAAAATAACATAGTTACAGGCATAAATTTGTAGTTCAATTTTGCATATTTATCACTATGTTAGCCTCACTCGAATGGTTAACATTGCTCCAATATTTGTTCTCTTCCCAAAATGATGACCTAGATGTGTGGAAATTTATCTAGACTCTTTTCTTAATTAGTAACAATCTTGGTTAGCAATATATTATTGTTGTACACACCAGACATGCACACAAGTCACACCAAAAGTCAACTAACTTATTCATACTACCAAGCTCATCCCTAAAATTCATTCAACAAATTAAAATTCCCCACTTTGGGCCAAAACCAACATTTTATTTAGGCTAGAATTGTGAGGATAATGATCCAAATACTCACCAAAACCATCTACATTTGAGACTTAGTGGTTGAATTTGAAGAAACTTAGAATTATTTATATTATCCTTACAATTAAAAACCCACTTGAATATAGTTGTGCTATTTAAGAGTGGATAATGATAAGATTAGGATTGGAGGTTTGTCTAAGACACCATGTTCACTCAAACTAAAGAACACCTAATTGTTGATTTCAATTGAAGGTAAGGAAACATGTTGTATGTATTTGTGAAGAGGTAAATTAGTGACCATTCATTAGGTTTTGTTAACACAAGGATTTGCATATAGTTTCTTAAGAATCAGACAGAAATTGAGGTTTACCCTCAATTGTATTAGGGTGTAAATCATGTGGCATTATTCCCATGATTTCCACAGGGAAAACAAAAAGATTGGACGACTATGTAGATCAAGCACCCTCTCTCCACCTATCACATCTCCCTTCCCAATACCTCCTTTCACCTCCCGACACCTGCCCCACTCACATCCCAATCTCCCTTACACGTCACCTCCTCCCCGCCTATCACACCTCCCTCCTTCCTCTGCCACCTCTGCCTTTCCCTTGCTACCGCAACCTCGTCCCAGCCTTCGTTCCCCCCAATTGCTTCCTTCCACATGGTCATTTCTCACTCATTGGGCCATGTGAGTTTTCACCAAGCGCCTCGCTCCACATCACCCCTGTGCATACACTATCAGATTTCCACTTGAAAATATTGCATTGGTCACAGACAAAGACGATTCATGGCCTCGAGGCATCAGGATGGACTCGCAGAAGTCATTGGCACCGTCTGAGAACAGTTATGGGTGTCAAGCCCAGTTCTAATCCTAATGAAGACAGTTATTGAAGATCGTGGGTAGCAATTAAGACCTCGCACTTGTGGGAAAATGTTGCAGAGATCAGCCATGAAGGCGCACTTACTATCCGAAGCTTTCTTATGGGCAATTTTTCCTATAAAGAACATAACTATGCATGGCTCGCGTCTGACATCATGAGCACTGTACAACCTGACAGAATGGGAACCGACTGAGGGCTTTGAAGGCAGTGATCTGATCACATTCCTGGTGGTTGCATCATTTTAGTATATATAGGCAGTTTTGATATTTATTTAAGGTCGAATGGTTGAGCTAGGCTCCCTACTATTGTAATATTTTGATTGAGAGCAATTGGTTCTTTGGTTGTGTATTTGTTTTTGAGACATCTTGGTCAATCTAAGTCAACATTCTTACTCCATATTATTTGCCTCTGATACTGAGAGAGTTCATGTTTGATTGATTCACATGAATTGTTGTAACTGTATTATGATAAATGTTTGATTATAGTACTGTTATGATTTCTTCTAGCTTCCTTGAAATTTGAATCCAAGAGGACCTTGTTTTTAAGTTTTTCCTCCTTGAGCTGCTAGAAAATATGATGTTCATAGAAGACCTCTACACCTTCCTCACTAAATATTCCTCCTACTCACCCTTACTCCAACTTACTGACTGAATTTGATTCAAGACCTCAATGGCTGGTGAATGCTAGTCCAGATTTCTGAGTTAGAACGCTATTATTATTGAGTTTTCTCCATTTGACCACTCAAAACTCAATTACCCGTGACATATAAACTGATGGGAATTGGGATTACCTTCAATGCAATCTAAAGGTGAATTATAGTGCTAACATTTTTGGCGTCACTGCCGGGGAACGAATTGAAGACATTTCCCTGTGATAGAATGACAAAGAATCTCTGATTCTGAAGGTGCATCAGATATCATTACCATTGAAGATTGCAACTTTCACTTGGCGAATCCACTGTTTCGACTCCACTGTTTTAGTTCTTGCTCCTAAAGGCAGACATATGAGGTCCACTTCACTGTTGCCTCTAGCAACATATGAAGCTGACCCAAAGAAAATTATTAGAAAGGGAAAGATCATTTAAAAAGGTACCTCTACTGATGTACCAAGTTTTTCTGATAATTTGCATAATCCCTCTTTATAAACTCCAGTAATTGTTTATGATTCTCCTATTATACAAACTGTTGGAGTTTCAATAAATTTAAGTTTTGGGAGTTTTCCTGCCGATTTCTCCCCTCCTATTCTTGGTTTGGAAGGAGAGATCTTTGACACCCCTTTCTCCCACAAAATTGTGAAGTGGAAGGAGAGCGATTTGACCTTAGAATACTTTCCTACTCCTCCTCATATTATAGTTTTTGCAGTTGCGGAAGGAGAGACTTTGTTCCCTCAATCCCCTTGCCTTCACCTCCTAGGAACACTATCACAGTTTCACATAGCCCAAATCCATCCCCTTTGGGTTCTCCTCTAGTTCACATACAAATGGCAGGAGCTAATCCCCCCATAACTAGAATGGAAGCTATAGTAGCTACTAGGTATGCCCCTCTTGTCCTGCCTCGGCCTCTGAATGCTCTCCCAACAGATGGATACCTTAAGTAGTTGCCCAAGTTCATAGGTGAGGGAGACAAAGTTGTAGAAGAACATCTTGAAGCCTTTTGTAGTTATACAGACAACCATACCATTGGGAATGAAGATGTATGGATGAGTATTTTTGTTCATAGCCTTGATGGTGAGGCTAGAAAGTGGTTTAGGGATTTTCCCCCTCGATATATCATCGAGATTGAGGCTTTAGATTATTCTTTTTTGAGGCAGTGAGGGGAAAAAAAGAAATTTTTGTATTATATCAGAGAATTTGGATCTTTAAAGAGGAAATAAGGAGAGTTTGTCTCTGATTTCTCACAAAGATTCAACAAAATGTACAATAAAATCCCTCCTGAGATAAATCCTACAGAGACCTCTACCAAAATCACCTATGTCGATGCTTTTGACCCTGATTTTTTCCTTTTACTGAGAGAAAGGAGATTTGCCTCCTTAGCTCATATGCAATATGCGACTGTGGAGGTAGAATCTAACAAAGTGGCATCTGATCAACTTATAGGGAAATCCAATAAGGACAGGAGAAAGTGTAGAACTAAAGCCTCAACCTCTGATTCCTCTATTGTCCACCCCCAAGTTGATGAACTTACTAAATTAGTAAAATCCCTTTCCGCTGAGATGAAAAAGTTAAAGTTTGAGGGAAAACAGACCTATAGAAATACACAAAATGTTTATAACAGAGGTGGTTTCAGGAGACCTAATAATGCTCCTCAGACTCTCACAAGAGATCCCAGAAAAAGAGAAAGGGATGACTAAAAGATCCAAACTCCCTTACAAAACAACCTTTTGGATGACGAGGAAGGAGAATATGAAGAAGATGATCATGATATCCGTTGCTTGGGTGACACCCCTCCATCCCCTCACTTAACCCAATCTACTTATGGGAAGTCCTTAATGGATAATAAAATAAATGAATTAATTAAGGGAGAGAAGGAAAAAGAGAATCCTAGTAGATATGATCTGAGGTCTAAAAAGAAAGGGGAAAAGACTAATGCTTCTGATCAGCCCATAAAAACAGAAAAATCTGCCAAGGTTGTGACAGTTGGTAGCAAAGAGAAATTTTCTCAAAGCCCTCCATTTTTGGTTGAGGATCTTATCCCAGAAGTCAAGGAGATTCTAAAATATCCACCTTCCTTTAGTTATGAAAATGAGATCCAAAAAATTAAAATCCATGTGCCATTTTCCGAATTGATAAAAATTGAATAAGTGAAAAAATATCTTTCCAAAATGTTGTTGTTTGATTTCTACTCAAATACCACTGACTCAGTTAATCTTCAGGATGAAAATCCAGCAGTCATCTTAGGCCCTTTGATAGAATATAGAGATGATTCATCCCCTCCCTTCTATACATCACTAAACATACATGATAAGGTGATGCATAATTGTTTGATGGACTCAGGGGCATCTCATAATATCATGCCCAAAGAAATCATGGATGAACTTGGATTAGAAATCACAAAAGCCTACCATGACTTATATTATTTTGACTCTAGGAAAGTAAGGTGTCTCGGGGTCATCAAAAATCTAGTTGTGACCTTGTTTCAGTTGCGCATGAAAAGTGTGGTCATGGACATTGTAGTGGCTGATGTTCCCCCCAAGTTTGGTATGGTATTGTCAAGATCTTTGATAAAATAACTTGAGGGAAATTTACAGATGGACCTCACATATGCCACCATTCCTGTATTTGGCGGTGAGCATAGAAGACTTTACAGGGAAGCTCAATTGGCCTACATCATTAGTGATGAAATAGACCCCACCAACCATCCTATTTTTGCTATTGACACTGATTTGGGATCCAACCTATTGCAACTCACTAATACTCCCGAACGTCCTCTTGAAATAAAAATAAAAATTCATTACTCTTTGTGAAATCCCTCCTCCAACTACCTCTGTTTGGAAGATGTTCTTTGATGGAGCCTCTTCTAAGGAAGGTGTTGGTGTTGGAGTGGTCTTTGTTTCACCTTGTCAAGAGACTATACCTTTGTCCTATAAGCTAGAATTTGAAGCTACAAATAATGTGGAAGAGTATGAAGCTCTTCTTTTGGGTTTAAGGGTTACAAAATACACGGGGATTGAAGAGCTATCAGTATTTGGGGATGCAGAACTAATTTTTCATCAGATCAAAAATATTTATCAAGCCAAGCACTCTAGGTTGAAGACTTACATAAATTAAGTATGGGACCTAGTTGAAAATTTCTTCCTAGCTTTCAACATTTCATTTATTCCAAGAGAGGATAATACCATGGTTGATTCCTTGGTTGTTTCAACAAGCCATTTCAAGGTCCCATTACCACCTAAACTCAAGTATGATGTAGGGGTGAAATATAGACCCTCCATACCTGACAATATCAAGCATTGTAATGTGTTTGAGGATGATAACGAAATCAAAAATTTTCTTGAGTTTGTTGATGAGTTCTCTACATTACATATTGATCAGGATCATGATTTTGAAAGTAGCCCTCATGCTGATGTATTTTTAAATAAAATTGGTAATCACCATATTGTTCAGCTGCCTAGCAACCACATTTCGAAGGGACTAGTTCCTTTGGAAATATTTTTTGATGGGAATGATGTGGAAGTAAAGTTTAGAGGTTCAGTTGATGATGCTGAAGTATCTAAGTACAATATTGGTACAAAAAAGAATCCCAAATTTGACAAGTTGTCAAGCATCTTGTCAAGAGAGCAAAGGGCCGAATATCCTAAGATGTTAAAGGAGTTTGTTGATGTCTTTTCCTGGACATATGAAGATCTCAGGACATATGACACAAGTATCATTGAGAACAAGATCCCATTGAAGGAAGAGTCCAAGCCATTTAGGAAGAAGTTGAGACAAATAAATCCTATCCTCTTGCCCATTATGAAGAAGGAGGGTGAAAATATTTTGGATGCCCAAATTATCATTCCTTTGAGGTACTCTTAATGGGTGGCCAACTTGGTCCCAGTAAGAAAGAAGAATGGAGAAATCAGACTTTGTGTGGATTTCCGAAATCTAAACAGAAGCTCTAAAAAAGATAATTAGTACCCCTTGCCCAAGATGGAACACATGTTACAAAGGGTGATAGGGGCATCCAGGATGTCTATGATTGATGGATTTTCTGGCTACAATCAAGTCTCTGTCTTACCTGAAGACACAGAGAAGACAACCTTCACCACTCCTTGGGGTACATTCATGTACGCTAAGATGCACTTTGAATTGATGAACGCAAGAGTAACCTTTCAGCGAGCCATGGACATAGATTTTATTGGAGAAAATGACAAGTTTGTGGTCATTTATTTGTATGACATAACAATGTTCTCACAATCTGATAAATAACATTATGATCATCTGAAAAGAGTCTTCTTGAAATGCAAAAAAATTGGTCTCTCTTTAAATCCCAAGAAGCCATTATTTGCCATGAAAGAGGGGAAACTTTTGGGGCACATTGTGTCAGATGAGGGGGTAAATATTGATTCAAGAAGGGTAGAAGCTATCCAATCTTTGTTGCTCTCTAGATCCAATAAAGAAGTTCAGTCTTTTTTGGGGAAAATTAATTTTATGAGAAGGTTTGTTTCAAATTTTGCTGAGTTGGTAAAGTTTATCATAGCCATGTTGAAGAAAGGAAATGAAATCAAATGGACTGCTGAATATCGTAACTCTCTTGACCAAATAAAGAAGGCCTTGATTGAAGCACATGTTCTCATCAATCCCGACTACTCCAAGAAGTTTCTGATTTTCTATTTTGCTTCATTTAACACAGTATGACATCATGGAAAAACAGGGATATGCTTTGGTTAAAGATCTCAAAGCTTTCGTAGTTTATGTGCTACATTCAAAAGTCATTTCATATGTCCCTTCAGCTTCTGTGAAGGAGATCCTCATTCAGCCTGACATAGATGGAAGAAGGAGCAAGTGGATTGCCAAGATCCTTGAATTTGATCTTGAAATAAAGCCCACCAAATTGGTTAAAGGCCAAGGTTTAGCTAGGTTGCTGGCTGAATCTAATTAGAAATCCTTGGGGGTCAATTTCATCAATAGTTATTCATAGAATCAACAAGTTGAGTTATATGATGAATATCCTCAAGTCACATCCCCATTGGTAGGATGCACTTGGTACAAGGACATTATATTTTTTCTACAGAAGTTGCAGCGTCCTGATGGCATGGAAAAGAGCAGGTAAGAGATTTAAAGCTCAAATCAATTAAATATTTTCTGATTGATTAAGTCTTATATTGGAAAGACCCTTTAGGAGTTCTATTGAGGTGTATAGACCCACAAGAAGCCCAAAACATCATGTATGATTTTCATGACAGTTTATGTGGGGGGCATCAATTCTGGAGAACCACAGCCTACAAGATTCTCAGGGCTGGATATTTTTGGTCTAGCCTCTTCACTGATGTTTGTTCTAAAATCAGGGCTTGTGTTAAGTGTCAGAAGTTTTATAGAAAGCTACAGATCAAGTCTTTTTGATTGAATCATGTGGTAGCTTCATGACCTTTTCAATAATGGGGCCTAGATTTTATTGGGGAAATCCACCCTACTTCAAGTGGTCAACATAGATGGATCTTGACTTCCACATAATACTTTACTAATTGGATAGAATTTATCCCCACAAGAAATTATTCCCACAAAGAAATCAGTGGTTTTCTTGAGGATATTGTGGCAAGATTTGGTTGTCCAAACAGAATTGTCACTGATAATGCTTCAACTTTTAAGGTTGAACCATTGATTAATTTTTGTGAACAGTTTGGAATCACATTGCTTCACTCTACTCCTTACTACCCCCAAGGTAATGGACTGGAAGAGTCCTCTAACAAGAGCCTTATTAATATCATCAAAATACTGTTAGAGGACAAAAAGAAGGCATGGGATTCAAAGCTTAAATTTTCTTTATGGGCTGACAAAGTAACAACAAAGAGATCTCTTGGTGTCTCTCCTTTCCAGCTTGTGTATAGAGTTGAGGTCATATTTCCTTCTCAGCTTTCCTTGCATGTGGCAAAATTCTTCCAAGATTACCAGGGAGAACCAAATGATATGATTAGAAGAATACAATAGTTGGTAGAAGTGCAGCAGACTAGGGAGAAACTACTGGAAAAAGCACATGACCATCAATAGAAGATCAAGAAGGCCTTTGACAAGAAGATAAACAAAAAGGATTTCTAGCTGGGAGATCTAGTACTCAAGTGGGATGCACCTAAACAAGATAAAGGCAAGCACGAAAAATTTGAGGCCTTATGGATCGCCCCCTTCAAAATTTCTGAGGTATTTTCAAATAACACTTACAAGTTGCAGGATTTGGAGGATACTGAAGTTTTTGGTAGCCCAGTAAATGGGCATTTTCTGAAGAAGTTTTTTACTTAAGCCATGAGTGGCTTCCCATGTCATTGTAAATATCATTTTTCTTTTGTTTTTGGTTTTTATAAGTGACTCCACAACCCAATACTAAGGAACTAAAACTGAAAAAGGAGTTCTTAGAGCCTCACAGGGAGGTCTCTATCCCCCATGGAGCCTATATGTTAACACAAGGATCTGCAGACTGTTTCTTAAGAATCAGACAGAAATTTATGTTTACCCTCAATTGCATTATGGTGTAAATAATGTGGCATTATGCCCATGATTTTCACAGGGAAAATGAAAAGATTGGAGGCCTAAGAAGCTCAAGCACCCTCTCTCCACCTATCAAATATCCCTTCCTGATACCTCCTCTCACCTCCCAACATCTGTCCCACTCACATTCCAATATCCCTTACATGTCACCTCCTCCCCTCCTATCACACCTCCCTCGTTCCTCTGCCACCTCTTTCTTTCCCTTGCTACCACAACCTTGTCCCAACCATTCCCCCCCCCCAATCGCTTCCTTCCACATGGTCGTCGCTCAATCGTTGGGACATGCGAGTTTTGCCATGCACCTCGCTCCACATCACCCCTGTGCATACACTATCAAATTTCCATATGAAAATCTCACATTGGTCACAGAAAAAGACCATTCATGGCCTCGAGGCATCAAGACAGACTCCCAGAAGTCATTGGAACCATCCGAGAACAATTATGGGTGTCGGGCCCAGTCTTAATCCCAACGAAGATAGTTATTGAAGATTGTGGGTAGTAGTTGAGACCTTGCCTCATCCTATAAATGGAAAACATTGTAGAGAGCATCCATGAAGGCGCACTTACGATCCGAAGCTTCCTTATGGGCAATATTTCCTGTAAAGAACATAACTATGCCTGGGTCACGTCTGACGTCATGAGGACTGCACAACCTGACAGAGTGATCCGGATTTATGTAGGAACACAATGAAATACATAAATACACATAAACACAGAGATGCAGTGGAAATAAGACTTCATTTCATTAATAACAAATGAATGAAATATGCTTACAGACAGAATGGAAAAAAACTAGCTAGGGCGCTGGTAGCTTATCTCTGAGAAGAGATGTGGCCGCTACTCGCATCCGTGAGAAGGTGATTACAATGAGGCTCTGAAGGCCCTTTTACAATAAACGGGAATGCCAAAATTCCTAGACATCCAAAAACCTAACCCTGGGAGATGAAGCGCCAAAAGTCATGTGGACCCCGTTTGGGTAAGTTGGTGCATCAACTTCCCGGGGTCGTAACTTTTGCATACGATCTCCGTTTTAGGCATATGATAGCTCGTTGGAAAGATATATCCGAGGCATACAACACTCAAGACAGAATAACATTGTTAGATGCTATTTTGTAATAGAAACATACCCAAAAAAAAATCGTTTAGGGCCTCAAAATGGCCCCAGAAGTTCAGGACCTGAAAAAACTGCTAAAAATAGTAAACCATGCGAAAACTGAAAAAATGAAAGAAGCAATGGTGGGGGTCCAAGTGGAATAGGTGGGTGGCCACCAATATCCACCCGAACCATTCCTACCCCCTTAGGAAGCAATGGTCTCCATTGCGTTGAGTTCCTCCATGAGATGAGGAAACTTCTGTTGAACTTGGTCCCTGGTGAGCCATTTGCCTTGGTTAAGGAGTTGGCCTACTTTGACAACTCGATATAGTGGTATCCTTTGTTTTCGGGTGTGCTTGATCTGTGTATCCATGATCTGATCAGTTTTGGCTTGTTCCATGCAGTCTAGATTTAACTTTGTTGGTGTGAGTTGTTCTGCCATGTTGCATGTGTCTAATAGAGGTGGAAAGTAGGGCCAAAGGCGGTCCACATTGAACACTGGGTGCAGACCAAGGAATGGTGGAATGCTGAGCTCAAAGGAATTTTCCCCTACAGCCTTGGTGAGGGTGTACGGTCCATATCGAAGTGGACGAAGCTTGCGGTGGGGTCCAGCGAGGCGCTCCTTTTGCAAATGCAGCCACACTTTATCGCCCACTTTGAAGTTGTGTGGCACCCGATGTTGATCATGTCATTGCTTGTACTTAGCATTGGCTCTGTCCAAGATGTCATGAACTTGTTGGCGGATGTGTTGAATGTACTCAATGAATTTGTTTGCCTTATCTGCCTCAGACTGGACATGATTTAAATATTCCTAAGTAGCCACAAATGGCATGGCTATGTCAATGGGACATAGTGGTTGGAATCCCAAGCCCACTTGAAAGGGGATGTGGCTAGTTGAGCTATGGAGAGCCCGGTTGTAGCTGTGTTGTACATAGGGGAGGCTCTCATCCCATGTGGATGGATGCTTTGAATTGTACATGCGTAGAATGTGTACAATCATCCGGTTGACGACCTTTGTCTGGCTATCAGTTTGTGGATGGAAAGCTGTGGACTTGGTGAGCTTGGTGTCCAACATCAACCGGAGGCTGGACCAAAATGTACTGAGGAACCTACTATCCCGATCTGAGATGATAGACTATGGGATCCCAAAGTGTACCCACACTCATTCAAAGAAGAGTTTAGCAGTGGCTTCTGCTGTGATATTCTTCTTGGAGGCCATCACAATGGACATCTTCGAGAATCGGTCGACGACCACAAAAACACAGTCATTGCCATGCTTAGTAGAAGGAAGGCCCAACATGTAATCCATAGAGATGGATTCCCAAGGTTGACTGGGGGTAGGAAGCGGAGTATAGAGGCCTTGCTTCTTGATGGTCAGTTTGGCAATGGCGCAAGCAGTTCAGGACTTGATGTACTTCCCAACATCTTGTCGAAGGTTCGACCAATAGAAATACTTTTGCAGTACTGCCATGGTTTTCTTGACCCCGAAATGCCCAGCGACTCGACTATAGTGCGCCTCCCAAATCATCTTGGCACGCTCGCTTGAAGGAACACAAAGGTGTCCCAAGTGACAAAGCAGGGCATCCTGGAGGTAAAAATTGGGAACTTGCTTACCCTTCAAGAGTGTATTGTATGTGTGGCCAAATTCTGGATCACTTGTGTAGAGAAGTGGCCAATCAGAAGTCTCGTGCCCACAAGAGTTGAGCACAATGGTTAGCGCCACGATGGGTGGTCGACTGAGGCAATTTGCAACATTATTGGTGCTGCCTTTTTTGTACTTAATGTTCAAATGAAACTGTTGTAGGTATGTGGACCACTTCTGATGGCGATCGTTTTGCAACTTCCCTTGTGTTTGTATGAACTGTAGGGGTCGATGGTCTGTGTGGATGACCGTTTCCTTTCCTAAAATGTAATGCTTCCATTGCTGATAAGCCTTCACAATGGAATACATTTCTTTGTCATAAGTGGGATACTTCCGGACTGTGTCGGAAAGTGTCTCACTGTGATATGCCACTGGATGCCCATGTTGAGTAAGGACTGCCCCAATAGCATAATCAGAGGCATATGTCTCGATCTCAAATGGTTGTTGCAAGTCTGGTAATGTGAGCACTGGTGTAGAGAAGAGGCAATGTTTTAACTCCTCGAACGCCTTCTGTTGAGATTCAGACCAAAAGAAATTTTCTTTAACTCCTCCCTTGGTGACTTGACTCAAGGGCCAAGTGATATGAGAGAATCCCAACACAAACCTGCAGTAGAAATTGGCAAGACCTAAAAAGATGCAGAGCTCTGTTAGGGTGGCTGGGGCTGGCCAATCCTGAATGACTTGGATCTTTGCTAGATCCACATGCACCCCCCGCTCATCAATAATGTATCCCAGATACTAAACCTGGGTTATGCCAAAAGCGCATTTCTCCAAATTGGCACACAACTTGTGTTGCCGCAGTGTTTGGAGGACCTGTCGGATATGGTGGAGGTGCTCTTCCCAAGTCTGGCTGAAGATCAGAATGTCATCCAAGTACACCACTACAAATGAGTT
>ML778165.1:215445-229704 GCA_009831015.1 Picea engelmannii | reverse complement strand
TTTCTCATTTGTAGGGCTGATATTTACCTCACCGAGACCAGTTTTCAGATCCCTTGGAGGGTTATCCTTTTTCCTTCCTTTCTCACACATTCTAAGGTTTTATGGTAACAATCCAATTTGGCTTTATGGGAGGCCAACCAGTCCATACCAATCAACAGATCGTATGATCCCAGGGGTAATATGTTAAGGGTTGCTTGGGTGGGGAATTCACCCAACATTAACTGGCAGGCTGGTATGACCTCTGCTACCCTTCTTTTGGTGCCAGTGGCTAACTGTACCAACCATGGCTTGGTTTTTTTTTGTGGCTGTAACTTACACCTTTCAACAGATCCAGGGGCTATATAACTCAAATTGGAACCAGGGTCAATCAAAAAAGACACTAGATGGTTGAAAATCATACCTTCTATTTCCACCACTGAAGCTTGGTGGTCAGCTTGGTGGTCAGCTTGGTTATTATCCAAGGCTGCATAAATCTGCGGCGTACTCCTTGCCACATCATTGACTGTGGTAGCTTCCTGAATGTTATAAACTTTTCGACTGTTCTGTTGTCAGTGTGGACAGTCTCTCATGAGATGCTCTTCTCCGCAACCCCAACATTTCAGAGGTTCTCTCTTTGGGTTATCAGTCTTCACTGGTATAGGTCCAAAAGTTTTATTTCCGCCTGATGATGGAAAGTTCTACTGGAGTACACTCCAGGCTGGAAAGTTCATTCTGGGGTTCTTCTTGTAGTTTTTAAATCTTGAGGATTTGATCCCCTTTTTCTAAAATCTCGAACCACTCTTCTGTTTCCAGTCTCCACGAGACTCTTCCCGATGTCCATATTGTTCATGACAATATGTTGCTTTTCGAATAGTGTCTTCTAAGGTCTTTGTCTCGTTGAATTCGATTCGGTTCCGGTATTCCTTGGGTAGCCCACTGATGAAGTGTTGCGCCTTCGCCTTCTCTGCTTTGATGTAGGGTACATATCTCAATAAGTCGAGGAATTTGTTGACATATTACTCTATAGTGAGTTGCCCCAGTTTGAGTTCATAAAACTCTTTAGCCTTCTCGTCGAAATATCTTTCCGACAAATACTTCTTTCGGAAGTACTTTTCAAACTGTTTCCAAGACAGGTCCTCCTCGCGGACCCCTTTCATATTCTTAAGGTCTTCCCACCAGATGAAAGCCTTTCCGTTCAGATTGAAAGTGGCCACTCGGGCCTTCAAATTCTCTGAAAAATCATGGACTCTGAAATATTTCTTCGGTCCAAGTAGCCAGGCCTCGGCTTCCTCTCCCTTATTTATCTCACCGTTGAAGGAGGGAGGTTTGGCCTTTCTAAATTCCTCAAATTTATGACCCTTGGAAAACTTTTGCTTCTTCTGTTTTCTTCGAGAATAGGATCTAGTCCTGCTGCTGGAAGAGCCTTCTGAATCGCCAGCTTCCTTCTCTGTGGAATCGTCTGGCACTGGTCCTTTACCTCTAGGGTGGAACTTTCTTGAGGTGCTCCTCTCAGTATGGCCACTGATATGACCATGTTTCTGCATCTCGGGTTGATGCTTCATTTGTCGTTGTAGGTCGAATAAGCTCTATAGTAAAACTGCATTAATTTCGGTTTGTTTTTCTTGTTCTTTCATCATCCTTTCATTGTTGGCCTTGCAGCTTTTCAATTCAACCATGAGACTCCTCACAGTCTCGTCTAGATCTGGAGGGGTTCCTATTGCTCTTCTTTCGTCAGACTCTTCGTCTCTATTGTGGGAGACTTCTCCCATCTCTTGGTGAGTCACCATTTTCTGCGTCTGTAAATTCCCGTGGCTGATCATCTGCTTGGCAGAAAAGCCAAATGTTGGTTGTTAGTCAAGAGTTAGATACATTTTTATAACCTGCGCATAAATTCATATTTTCACATGTATACCCATATAACAGGGGTTTTTCATTTGGGTCTTAATCCTTATCTATCCAGCCATCTCAATTGCAAGAGACTCTACCTACTTTAGTAGGTAGCCATCGTAACACTAAAAYAGGACAACGAAGTTCATGTCCCAGAATACAGTTTCCTCTTGAAATCCTTCTTCTTAAGGATAAAACGTAGATGACAATGTCTTCTTACGCGACTCGTGCCTGAGCCCAAGCAGGCCAAGTTTTGTAACCATGCTCTGATACCACTTTGTCACATACCCACTACCTCAATCAATTTTTTCTGGTCTTCTGCTGAATCAAAGTCCCCCGAATTACCTACGGAGGCCTAGCGCAAGCTAGCTCTTTATCTCTCCCCGTTCCCATGTGGTCGCGGGTCATGGTCATAGTTCAAATAATCGTGGTGCCTCTTTGTATTTCGCACCTCGGCGCTACAGGGGTGTTGAATTGTTCGACTATGCAACCGCCAAACCCCGATAGGGCTAGCATCCGGCCAATAGGGACGAATCCCAACAGGGCTAGAGAACATCCAATGAGAACAGGCCCCGTCACACGTTTAAGTGGAGTACAGGTGGAAGAGGGGGAATATGACACGGTAGTCAACAGGACAGGAGGGGGCCCCATCTCACACGCCACCCTATTCCGGACCCCCCCCCCATTAAAAGAAGAATGGAAAGGGGGGTCCGGAATTCACCTCAGCACCATTGATCAAGGTGAATTAATCTCAACCATTCGAGAGTTGCACGTACGATTCCAGACCCCCCCCCCACCGCTAAAGGAAGAACAACAAGGGGGATCCAGAATGAAACCTCAGCCGTAGATCTGGGCGGGTGGGCTCTGGCCGTCCAGATCTGCTCGTTACTTACCTTAATGCGCATTCGCGCCCCGTCTTAAAGCCGACATATCTTCCTCACATCTAACAGTCGTCACATACCCTGAGATCCTCCGAAAGAATCTCATCTGTTCATCAAGTTTATCATCACGAGAGTCTGAACTCTCGATCACGGGACTCCCGAATTCTCGATCCCTGGTTTCCCGATGCAGTTAATCTCTCGACAGGTAACCTCCGTAAATCAGATGGTCCAGATCTGTCCTTGGATTTCCACCATGGAAAGTCCTGATCTCTCGTCACAAGGACTCCTGATCCCACGATTCCCAATCCCCCAAAATTGGTAATCTCATGACACATGGCCTCCGTCAATCGAACAGTTCAAATCTATCCCAGGGTTTTCACCACGGAAGATCCCGAACCCTCGTCGCCAGGACTCCCGAATTCGCGATTCCTGATTCCCCGAAATGGGTAATCTCATGACACGTGACCTCCGTCAATCAGACAGTTCAGATCTATCCCGGGGTTTTCACCACGGAAAATCCCGAGCCCTCGTCATCAGGATTTCCAATTCCGCGATTCCCGATTTCTCAAAATGGGTAATCTTATGACACGTGGCCTCCGTCATTCGGACGGCTATGGAAATCCCAAACTCTCATCATCAGGATTCCCGATTCCGCGATTCTCGATTTCCCGAAATGGGTAATATTGCGACACGTGGCCTCCATCATTCGGACAGCTCAGAGCTATTATGGGGTTTTCACCATGGAAAATCCTGAACTCTCATCATCAGGATTCCCGATTCCGCAATTCCCGATTTCCTGAAATGGGTAATATTACGACACGTGGCCTCTGTCATTCGGACGACTTAGAGCTATTCTGGGGTTTTCACCCCTATACACTGGGGTCTTTAACCCTCGAGTAACTCTTGACAGATCCAACGGCTGTCGGGTTTTTCCAGACGAGATCTGATGGCTCAGATTGGTTCCTACCCGTGCATTCTTCCACAACTCCCTAGGCGTGGAAAAATCAACGGTCCAGATACTCCCATGGACCTTGGAGATCTACAGTCTCGAATTCTTCGCTGTCCACAAAGACACAAAAAATAAAGGGGTAAGGCATTTAACACCCTACTCACTCCTACCAATCTAACGGTCATGCGTGACCACAGGTTTCCCGATGGAATCTCGTCCGTCGATTAATACCTATCAGGGTTAAGGCACTTAACACCCCATCTTCTTCTTCCGATCTGACGGTCGTGAGTGACCACAGATCTCCCGACGAAATCTCATCCGTTGATTTGATACTTCATCCTTATGCTGCCATATCGGGTTTTCAAGAGGATCGTTCCTCCTCGTGCAGGGTTACTAAGGCCTTACGCCTTCACATTCGCTTTCCCGGTTCTTGATGGGCTTTTCAAGGAGGGTATCTCTATGGGGAGGTTCTTACCTGGGGTACTATCTGAGGCGTATAAGGGTACATTTCTCCCACGAATCAGACATGCGGTCTGAATTAGGTCAGTAAGCATATAAGTGGCGATTTATGAAGACATAAGCCATATGTAATCTTTCCATTATAAACATGCATCTACCAGTATTGATCAAAACACCATACAGACATTCTTACAATGAAATCATTCACAGTTTCACAGCTTATGGGCATAATTATCAGAATAAACATATATATTTCAAGATGCCAGAGGCCAGTGAAGTCCAAATACGATATTAATTCTCGATGGAAGTTAACGCCACCTTTCCAGGTGCCTTCCACCGCCATAGTGGTCTCTTTTTCTGCACATCCCCTCTCAGCAGTCCTACAATATAAATTCATAATGTTATTCACATTCATTGACCTTTTCCATAAGGTCCATTCACATCACATATTCACATTCATGAGTTTGCCACGGTTCTGGCCAGTCCAGTTATTTTTACAAACTGGGGGAAACAGGGTGTTACAGTCTATACCTTTCAAATTTGACTAAGATAACTAATGATCCCATTGAGAATAATCCCACTTGGCCTCCCATGCCCACCAATATTCCTAAGGTATTCCAATATTTGAAGGGAATGCTAGATATTATCTTTGCAATCATAATATGGCGTTTCATATATGGTGTTCCTCAAATATTATTATTGATGATTCAATTAGAATATGCTTATTTCATTGTACTCTAATAGGAGTAGCCATGAAATGGTACATAGACCAGCGTTCCAGGTCTCATCTGAACTTTGCATCCTTAGGTACATTCTTTCTCACATTTTCCCAATTCCCCATTAAATATGATGAGGGAGTTGAAGTTCTCACTTCATGTCATCAAAATATCGTGAGCCATACCACTAACCATATACATGAATGGTGTAGGAGATGGACCTTATTCCAGTTTAAGCTTCATGATTCCATTTTCCTTGATTGGTTCTTGAAATTTATTCTCCCCATTATAGCGAAGGATGTTGCATCAAACATGTCCCAGACTAAGGACCTTATCTATGCTCAATCAAGCTATTTATACATCATAATTCTTGATGCCCCTAATTCTAGTTCCTCCATTTGAGATCATTTAGGGAAATTCCATGCTATGGATGGTGTTATAGGATTTGTTGCTTCAACTTCCAACCTTTATGCCCACATGAATTTCTCTATCGGTAATAGTATGTATGGGAACCATTATTTTGGATAATGTCCCACATTTGGCCTTCCTTCATATGGGCACACACATATGTCTTACAACCTTTATGATAATCCATGCTCATCATCTCATGTTGGAGATAGTACATTGTACTCATTTCCTATATGAATCCTTATGTTCACGGCCCTTCTTGTAATGGTACCATGTGTAGTGATGTAATTAATCCTATTTGGATCATCCAAACCATAAGCCATATTATCCATTCATTGGTCCTCCTCTAGGTCTATCGATACCATAGGTTTAGATACCTCAACCCAAACCAAATTAGGTTAAATAGATTACCCCCAAACATGGTTAAGTCTATTCCTATCAAAATGCACCCAACCCTCCAAATGTCCAGAACAATAAGAAGAAGAAAAAGAGAATGAAAAGATAAACAACAAAAATCAAAGGGTCAAGGGTAATACCAACCCTAAAAATCCAAACCTTAATCCCAATAATCAATTAAAGCAAGGAAAAGATAATCAACTTAGAAGTAATCATCCTTGCGTAATTTTCAAAGTGCATGGGCATTATACTCATCATTTTTCTCATTTATATAAGGTACAATGTATTTTAGGGGAATTATATACCCAAGTTATTATAAATTCCTCTCAAGGGTAATATAGTAATGAACCAATGTTCCCTCCTTTCTAACCACTAGTGTTGTAAAGTCCCTTTCCACCATAATGGTTAGTAATAGCACAACCTACGACACCTCCTACTATTCAACCATATACTTACAATCCCTATGGAGATCCTTCATTCTAGATTACTAACATGAATTTTGTGGATGTTAACCTTCAAACTCACAAACATCAATATTTTTTACCCTCTGAACTCACACCTTCTGACAAGGAAAATGACCCACCCTCATATAGTGGCCACTTGTTGATTTCATGACCTAATGAACCCTACACCAAAAGTACCAAAGGTGCATTTACATCCTACTTCTCACAACCCACATGCAAGGGACACTTGTGATTATAATATAACAGATGACTTGGAACAGTCTCTTGATACCATGTCTACCCTTGAGGTACTTCTAAACTATCCTTCATAGCGGAAATATTTTTTATCAAAATTGGGTGCCATTAATCTAGTTGATGCTAGGTAGATAACCTTTGACCTAGATTAGGTTGAGACTTATCTTGCTTCAACAATTGTGTTTCAAGTATAGGTTACTATTAAGAATCTTATTGTGTGAATATTGCATCGTTGATGAAAGTGCTTCCACATGTGTCATGTCCACCTATGTTTGGAAGAAGTTGGGCTCTATAAATTTGATTCCATTAGCGTTCACCCTTCGTACCTATGATGTTCATCCTTTCCATCCACAAGGATTTCTTCAAAATGTTCCTGTTGAACTAGATGGTAAGACCATTTTGATAGATATTGAGATTTTAGACACCCAAATTGACTACAACACTCTATTAGGACACAATTACATGTATGCAATGAAGGTTGTAGCTTCAACAATTTTTTTCCTCATGATGTTTCCTTGTCAAAAAAATATGATGACTCTTGATCAATTTATGTATTATGATGTTAAGTGTTATCACCTAAAAATCACTCATAGAGATAGACAGTTGATCACCAAAAGGGTCATCGATACAATACAACAAAGTGCTAACCCATGCCATTAATGCATTATACTTAGTAGAGAACCAAAAATATGTAAAGTGTATTTTTTAAGAATCTGTGTAACTTTGCAGTTTGGATTTTGCACAATCTACATGTTCTTGCATGTATGTTTCTTTGAAACCCATACATATCCACTTGAAGAAAAATATCACCAACATTTGGTGCATGTGTACAGGCATAGTACTTGGAAGACATAGGCCAAATGAAAGGGTATCCAAGCAGTTCCAATTAGAAAGATCACTTACAAGCTTCCAAGGAGGGGAATAAGAAGTGGAAAGGGGGATAATATAAGAAGATAGCAGCACATCAGTGCAAATATCTCAACAAGTGCAATTTGTTAGGGACCTAACCTCCCTAACCCCTCACATAGGTAGAATAATATATTTCCATTTAATAAAGATTGATATTAATAAGGCTTAGTAATAAGGAAGAATAAGTCAAATGTAAGAAGACCTAATAGAAGCTTCCACTTCTAGAAGGATCTTCCTCTAGATTGTTCTTTTGGGTAGACAAATTTTGTATAAATAGGAGTAGAGGGTATGAGAAGTTTTGTCTTGAGAAAGATTCTAATAGAGCACTTCTCTATTGGAGGTTATCCCCTCAAAGAGGCAAGTGAACATTGTTTCCTATCAATAAAGGTATTATTCGGTGTTGTGGTTTCATATATTGTGTTGTTGTGTCGTTATTCTCTGCAATATTTTTTTTTTTGTCTATTATAATAAATTCGGTACCTTACAAGTAGTATCGAAACACTTTCCTTGGCAAAACATTGTGGGTTTTTTTTTTTAGGGTAGAGATGTATTCCGACGTCTTAAAGCTACATATATCTATTGTTTAATGCATAAATTTGTGGTCAGGGAAGCATACATGCAGGAACTACAAGTGGTACTTAAGCACACATTGTTGGCCACCCTTGTAACCCATATTGGTACCCCTTCGAGTGGTAGCACATCAGACAACACCTATATATGGATCGACCTAGATATACTGAAACCCTTCGTAGATAAACCAATCGGTCGCCTGACTGCTATAGTTCCACCAAGAACAACACTTGGAAAGATACTCTCTATTACTTGGGTAATATGGTAGTATGGCTAAGGGCACGGTCTAACCTCCTTAGTTGGTGCCCTGAGATATTGGGTTGAGTACTACTGTTGGACCCCGCATGTATATAAGAGAGATATAGCATATGGAAAACCCTTGTCTGTAGAAACCTTGCAAAAAACCCTAACCTTGGGGACTCAAACAACACCAAAAGGGAACAAACAAGATTTCTCTTGTTCATAATTTTGGCATTTCAACACTATTTTTTTCCTATTAAGAATTTGGGCATTCCAAAACTGCAGTATTATTCATATCGAAGTATAACTCCAAAGAATTTAAATAATTAAAAAAAAAAATAGTGGTCCTACTGGCACACTTATTTGGGACCTATCCCATTACATTCCTCTCTTTGCCGTGATTACTGTGGTACCTACTGTTACTAGAGATTTCTCTTGGTTGTAAAAGAGAAATGCCTAGTACATTTTAAACCAAACTTTGTATTGGAAGCTAGCCCTTCCAGTCAGAGGGGGTTCCCTCAAGGAACATATCAAAAATTGTTGGCTGCCCACTATCACTGAACAACATCTTGAAAATAAAAACAGAGTGGCTAGATTTAGGATGATAAAAGGATAAACAATGTTTCGTATAAAAGGCAGTAGGCTAGGATAAAGGATGCAAACCTCTCATATCATAAGCCTAATCCATTATGCATGGAGTCATCTAGCAGAGCACAATAGATGAAAATGAAATATGGAAGAAATTGAGAAAACATAATGAATCTCAAACCTGACAATGAGTGAGAAAGCCCCTGTGTAGCTGAGATGAAGAAAAATGTAGTTTGTTGGGAATCTCAAACAATGAATCCAACAAACAATAAGTGCATGGGTTGGGCATAAATTATGAATCCAACACGATAACACTTATTTAAAATAAGTTGCAGATGTATGCACATGTTTCTATTAAATTTCATTAGATCAATAAAAACATATATATCGGTAGTGGTGGTCGTACGAAATTGTTGTTTCCAAATTGTATCAATCTCTCTGCAAATTATTAATTGATTAAGAAGAATGGAGATGAAGATGTGAGAAGATTAAAACATAAAAAATAGGAATAAAACAAGGTTATTCTATGAATGAGCCATGAATCCAATGTATTAATCCATGTCTACGAAGAGTACAACAACCCTACATGATTACGGAGAATGCAACCTTGCTTCCAAGAAAATCCTAACCTACTAACCCCCAACAAATATTTTTGGCTACTGATTTTATCCTGTTTGGATGCTAAATTGAATGCTTAACCAAGTCTTTACCCAAAACTAGTAATGCATCAACATTATTTGATGTGCCACAATAATTTGTAGCAAAAAATAGAGTAATCAAATGAACTTGAGAAAAAACGTTCAAAAATCGTCCATTACACATTCATGTGCCCTAATGATTAGCTGAAATTTTATTTTCTTGCGGAAGTCCAATACACAATTAGGCCCAAATGTAACCGAACCTGGACCTCTTGCATTTGGGAACAATTCTTCTATGCTATCATGCTCTATTGAATCAGACCATAGAAGATCCATATGAACTATTGATACTACATCCATGATTATCAACCATCATGGGCTCTCTATCTGTTCCAAAAAGTTTATAGATCTTCCTATTCCACCATCCATATAGATAATATTTCTATAAGTGCAGATAAGGGTAACCAGTTGAAAAGTTGGTTAAAGTGTATCCATTTCCAATGTCTCAAGCCCTTTATTGTCCATGATGGGCACACGATACACCATAGTCGCTCTATTTCCAAAGGTTTCCTTATGCGGTCGTTCAAATATGTAATAATTAACTTCAATGCCCCTTCTGCTTGTTGTATCTAGAAGATCATCAAACAAATTCATAGAGAGCCCGTGATCCAAAGTTGAATCAAATCATGTATGAGATTCATTTTTCCGAGGATATGACACAACTCCATTGCGATCAACCCAAAATCTAGTAGCAGTATCGAGTACTGAAATTGCAGGAATCCCTTCTACCTATCCTTCCAATGTGCACGGTTGTTCATAGATGGTTTATTTCACATTCTAGTTTGTCAGTGACTCATGGAGTTGGGCTCAAACCTAAAAAAGTTTGATAATCAAAACATCATTATATATTATGCCTTTGATGGTGCACTCCCTCGTGACTCAGGCTTGACACTTGGTGTGTGCAATATGAACTTGACCCTTAGTCTCGGGTGGGTGCTTGATAACATATAAAATGAGGTTAAGGCTGCATGAAACCAAGTTCCACTTTTGCCTATGCTTTCAAGAGCAATTGTTACTACACCTTTACACTCAGAAGACGTCTCATTGAAATTCTTAATGATAATGCTAGGCATATTGTTCATCATGGAATCGTTATTAGAATCATTATGCAGATCAGGTTGCAGGTATTAGTTGAGGGCAGTGGACCATGCAAAGTCCTTGGAATCCCATAGTCATCGACACAAACAAATTCTTCCTCCAGTTGCACCTGCAGACATTTGAAATTAAACAGATCACTTCCCAATGACCATAATTGAATAGGTGTAAATCCCACATGCAATGATATCCTCCTTGGAAGTCTTGGCGGTTTTAATGAATAGTGTTGTGTGATTTGAAAAAGTAGTTTATGAAAGTGGTTTGACAAGTTGTGCGGTGACCTAATATTTTGACACATTGTACATGTGGTATTCCTTGTGTCGTCACCACGCACGGTGTCCTTTCCATTAAATGTTGTTCATATTTGAAACATGTGATTCGTTGATCTCTATATCCATTAATCTTGACCATCCAAAACATTAAAATAAAAAAACCTTCAATCTAAAGCGATCTTCTTATCATTTATTTTTGGCATTTATGCTATGCATTGAAATTTAGGATAGGGAAACAAATTTTATAAGGTTTAAGCATGAAACCATCATGAGAATAAGTGGAATAGGGTCTATGCATGACATTTTAGTTCACTTGGACTTAAGGTTTTAATTATTATTTAAGATAAGTATTCAATAAAGACCCATTTAAAAAAAAAAAAAAATGGCTACAACTAATAATCCAATAATGGATTAGAACAAAAAGTCTTAAACCACAATTTGGGATATGAATATCATAATAGAATATCAATTGAAGGGTGAGATAGGATTTTGATGCAATGAGAATAAACTTGGGTAAAGGGTCATTTTCGAGGAAAGACTGAACAAATGTAGTTCTTTCAAAGATAACTAGGGATATAATAGTGAAGACTTACCATAATGGATTTTTGAGGAAATGAGCAATTTATAGATTTAGCACCAGTGTTACACAAAAATTGAAAAATCTAGGCAATGTCAATTTTTGTGCCAAGATTAGGCTCCATCTAGGGATAGTGCTTTCCTGCAAAGTGCCAAGAATTGTAGACCATATTACTTCATCACTTTGCATCCTGAAATCATCTTTGTCAAACTCTAAAACTTGTCATTGCATGTACCTGTGTCTGTGTCCTCTGCTTGAAACCATCTTTGCAAGCTGAAAATAGACCATAGAAGTGTCTTTCTCCATTGGGATATGGAGTCAGGATTATACTACTCTACTACACACCAAATCTGACTAAAAACAAATGCTCAAATAACGAGCAAAATTATTTACACTCCTACTCTAATCAATGGATTCCAACTTGATCATGTATAAGAAAATTTCTATGGATACCAGGTACGCATTTGACTGCTTGACATGCCTTGTTGCATGTATAATTATGAGAAGACACAAAAAGAACATAATGTATGCAGCAAAAAATCCATGGGAAACTGATACTTACTATTGCAAATTGATAGCAAGCTGAAAACTATAACTTTTGGGTCCCTCGGAAGAGAAGATTTGATCCAAACTATAACTGGATCTTGAATCTCATGACAAATATCTAGCTGATCCAGAAGACAAAGTTGCATTTGTGTAAAATCCATTGCACTATGATCCTCTTGTTCTGCTGAAAAAAGACTTTGAATATCATATGAATATGGGACAACAAAATCAACATGAACCTGTTGATATTTCTCTTGAAAAGGCTCTTGAATAGCAGTGGAATCATCCTCATGTTCAACCTCGAAATTATTGGTAAAAACTTGAAGTAATTAAACATGACTTTCAAAAAGAAAGATCGAGTCCTGCAGATTTACTTCTTCAACACAAAGTTCAAAAGGTACTGGTATAGGTGGCTAAACTTTTTCATTTAGGAGAGCTTCCTATTCAATAACATTTGGACTTTGAATAAGAAGAGAAGGTATTTGGATTACACTTTCTTGATTGTGCTCTTGAAAAATATCAAAACCATCTTCAACTTCACAACCATCATCAAAAAATTCATTTTTCATCTCTTTGTAACATGAGTACTCATCACAACAATACTAAAAAATGAACTCATCTTGATAAATTGTCTTGCAATGATTATGAAATGTTATATGCAAATATTTCAGTGAAGAAATGTTGGAAGGAGGTAGAGTCCAATACCATTCATGAGCATCTCCTCCCAAAGAAAACATAAATATTTTCATCAATACGTGCTCATGATGTATATTCAACTGATCCATAAGCTCATGAAATTGAAGTAGATGTTTTGTAGGGTTGTCATTTTTGTCTTCTTGAAACTTGGAAAGATTGTCTCCTCACTCGTCCATAGTAGGTACAACATTGGGAAAACCAGGAACTTTTGAAAAATCAAAAGGAGAAAACCTTCAATCTACCTTTGCAGCAATTCAAAGTGACATTCTAGATCCAATGGAGTCGCCAATGAATCATATGGATCCTTCGAGCCAAGGAGTAGCTAGTGAATTCTTCAAACCATGGAGTCACCAAGTGAAATATATGTAGCCAATGTTTGATAAATATTTCTTGTTCACAATAAAGAAATAAATATGAACATTGTCATACACCCAGGGAAAAATAACTTCAATCCTCCATCCCCAACAATGATGCCAAAAAATGTTGTTACTAGAGATTTCTCTTGGCTTTGAAAGAGAAATTCCTAGTACATTTTTAACCAAATTTTGGACTAGAAGTTGGTCCTTCCAGTCAGAGGGGGCACCCTTAAGGATCATATTAAAAATTGTTGGCTTCCCACTGTCACTAAACAACAACTTGAAAATAAAACCATAGTGGCCAGATTTAAGATGATAAAAGGATAAGCAATGTTTAGGATAAAAGGAAATAGGATGGGATAAAGAATGAAAACCTCTCAGATCATAAGCCTAATCCATTAGGCATGAAGTCATCTAACAGAGCACAATAGTTGAAAATGAAAGATGGAAGAAATTAAGAAAACATAATGAATCTCAGACCTGACAGTGAGTGACGAAGCCCATGTGTAGTTGAGATGAAGAAAAGTGTAGTTTGTTGGGCATCTCAAAAAATTAATCCAACAAAAAATAAGTGCATGGGCTGGGAATAAATTATGAATCTAGCATGATAACACTTATTTAAAATAAGTTTCATATGTATGCACATGTTTCTATCAAATGTCATCATATCAATAAACACACACATAGAAATATATATCAGAAGTGGTGGTCGTACCAAATTGTTGTTTCCAAATTGTATCAATCTCTCTGCAAATTATAAATTGATTAAAAAGAACAAAGATGAACACGTGAGAAGCTTAAAACAGAAAAAACAGAAAGAAAAAAAGGCAAGGCTCTGCTAAGAGTGAGCCATGAATCCAATGTATTAATCCATGTCTGCAAAGAGTACAATAGCCCTACAGGATTACAGAGAATTCATCCTTGATGCAAAGAAAATCCTGACTTGCTAACCCCCATCAAATGTTTTTGGTTGTTGATTTTATTCTTTCTAGATGTTGCATAATTGTTGCCTTGAAATTTGGAAATGATCTTAGATGCTAATATTTTCTCTCATGTATGATAGGGTGCCATATTTTCTTAACTATATCTCTGGATGCTTGAAAATATGGACACAATGCTTGAGCTGCAAAATATTTCTTCTTGAAATCTGGAGGTTGTTTGACTGATCATTTTCCTGGAAATATGGATCTTGTTAATTTTTCAAAACCCCAACCCAGTTTCAGGCTCGCTGATTTTTCAGCCAAATTTAAATGCCGAAACTCTAGTTTCAGCACTGTTTCAGCATATGTCACAGCGGTGTTTCAGCATATGTCACAGCGGTGTTTCAGCATACGTTACA
>ML778165.1:200454-210494 GCA_009831015.1 Picea engelmannii | reverse complement strand
ATTTGTATTATTTATGAGCTTCTGAGAAATTCTTTTACAGCATATTCATCTTCAGATATTTACACAAACTTATCTGGACATTCATGTAGCTTTGCTCCTCGATTTCTGAACCAGAAATCCGTACAACTGTACGGTTGTCCCAGCAATTAATGTTGTATGGATTGTCTTGAAATTCGTGCCAAAACTCTGCTAAGAGTCAATTTATGTGCCACTAAATGTTGTTCGACAGCCTTGGAATGCATGCCAATACTCCCAGAAATTGCAGTTGCTATCTCTTTTCTTCAGCTCAACCTCTCTTTTGCTCTCTCTTGTTCTCTCAATAAGAATGCTTGAACTCCTCTTGTTCTCTCAACAAGAATGCTTCAACTTCCTTGTTCTTGGAATCTCACCAAGAGTCTCTTGCTCTCTCAACAAGACTGGTGTTGCTTCTTACCCAAGAATGGGTGCGCCCTCTTGCCTTAGTCGACCTCATGAGGGAAGGTGAGGAGTTTTCTAATCTAACGGTTGAGATTAGATTAGATGGGTGGCTGAGATTTGGTGTCTCTTCACTCACCCTCACTTTAATCATAAAGTCACCTTTTAATTTGCATCTCACAAATTAAATGACTAGGACCCACATTCAACACTTTCTCCCCCTTAGGCGCCTAGGGAAGAGAAACACTTGCCTTGGTACTTTATTTTAATTAAAAATTTAACAGATCTAAAGATAGTTGTTTATCTTCTTTGAATGTTGGAAATGCCTCCGAAAACATGTGATATCCAATGAAGAGCTTAGTACTCTGTATGTGTGCTATGAAGTCATAGCATTTGCATACTCTTATTTTGCTGACGATAAAGGACACATAACGCATAAGATTTATCGAAACTTGAATTGATATTCCTTTATTCTTTCAATCATGAGCAAGCTGAGGTTGGCCACAAGTGGATGTAGGTGGCCTTAGTATATTGAGATCCTACATCCATGTCTCTTCTAAATGATGTCCTGGGGATGACTCTGGTGATCGAATGGATGGTGGCAGAGGATGAATAAACTTAGGAACCACAACCAAGTCTTTACCCAAAACCAGTAATGATTGAGCATTATTTGTTGTTCCACGATAGTTTGTAGTAGAAAATAGAGTAATCAAATGAACTTGAGAAAAGCATTCAAAAACCGTCCATTACACATTCATGTGCCCTAATGATTAGTTGCAGTTTTCTTTTCTTGCAGAAGTACAATACACGATCAGGCCCAAATGTAACCAAACGTGGACTTCTTGCATTTGGGCGCAATTCTTCTCCACTATCATTCTTTGTTGAATCGGACCATAGAAGATCCATAAGAACAATTGATCCTGCATGCATGCTTATCGACCATCGCAGACACTCTATCTGTTCCAAAAAGTTTATAGATCTTCCAATTCCACCATCCATACAAATAATATTTCTATAAGTGCAGATAAGGGTAACCAGTTGAAAAGTTGGTTAAAGCGTATCCATTCCCATATGTCATTTCCAATGTCTCAAGCCCTTTATTGTACATGATGGGCACACCATACACCATAGTCGCTCTATTTGCAAAGGTTTCCTTGTGCGGTCATTCAAGTATGTAATAATTAACTTAAATGCCCCTTCTGCTTGTTGTATCTAGAAGATCATAAAAAAAAGTATCTCCTCTTAATCCTATATATATATATATATAAACAGAAGTTGTTGCATGTCAACAATGATTTAGAAGAACGAAAGTTGAATCAAATCATGTATGATATTTATTTGTTCGAGGAGATGACACAACTCCATTTCGATCAACCCAAAATCCAGCAGTAGTATCGAGTACTGAAATTGCAAGAAGCCCTTCTACCTATACTTCCAATGTGCACGGTTGTTCATAGATGGTTTCTTTCACATTCTGGTTTGAAACAGAGAGATTGCGCCTTTGCATGAGACCTTGTGAGTTCATTTATACTTGGATTTCTATTTCCAGTTGATCTCCTTGGAATTTGGGGTTGTTTATCAAACCTTTTGCTCAACAACTGGAATAATGATGTACACTATTTATGCCTTGGTTCTTGGGAATGGCATCCACCTAGCACTTGCCTTAACACCTGTACACACACTGAACACTTGGTAGTTCAAATGCAACCATTGTCACCTATGCTCAGATCTCATTATTTGAGCACTGATAATGGCACTATTTTCTATGCATAGGAGAATATCCCACATTGCCAAGGAAAATCATTTTTGCTATTGTTTATGTGCGCCGAGGGTTTTTTCTTGTTAACACGTTGTGTATGTATTATACACCTTGACAATGGTGCTCCATGTGGGTGTTTGTTGCTTGTTCTTGTGACTTGCTTGGTACTTGGTTCATAACTTGACAATTGCATAATGTTGGCTAGTTGTTGCTAGGCATATCGTTCATCATGGCATCGTTACCAGAATCATTATGCAGATCAGCTTGCAGGTATTCATTGAAGGTAGTGGACGACACAAACAAATTATTCCTCCAGATGCACATGTGGACATTTGAAATTAGAAAATAGAGCACCTCCCAATGACCATAATAATTGAAGAGGCGTAAATCCCACATCCAATGATATCCTCCCTGGAAGTCTGGGCACTTATAATGAATAGTGTCGTGCCAGTTGAAAAAGTAGTTTTTGAAAGTGGTTTGACAAGTCGTGCGGTGACCTAATATTTTGACATGTCGCATAGGTGGCATTCCTTGTGTCGGCACCGCGTGCTGTGTCCTTTCCATTAAATCTCATTAATATTTGAAACATGTGATCCGTTGATCTTTATATCCATTAATCTCGACCATCCAAAACATTAATATAAAAAACCTTCAATCTAAAGCGCTCTTCTTATCATTTATTTTTGACATTTATACTATGCATTGACATTTAGGACAGGGAAACAAATTTGATAAGGTTTAAGCATGAAACCATCATAAGATTAAGTAGAATAGGGTCTATGCATGACATTTTAGTCCACTTAAACTTAAGGTTTTAATTATTATTTAAATCAAGTCTTCAATAAAGACCCATTTTTAAAAAAATAATTATTTTGGGCTACAACTAATAATGGATTAGGATAAAAAGGCTGAACCACAATTTGGAATATGAATATCATAATAGAATATCAATTGAAGGGTGAGATAGAATTTTGATGCAATGAGAATAAACTTGGTTAAAGGGTCATTTTCGAGGAAATACTGAATAAATGTATTTCTTTCAAAGATAACTAGGTATATAATAGAGAAGGCTTATCAAAATGGAGTTTTTAGGAAATGAGCAATTTATAGATTTAGCACCAGTGTTACACAAAAATTGAAAAATCTTGGAAATGTCAATTTGTGTGCCAACATTAGGCTCCCTCTAGGGATGGTGCTTTCCTACAAAGCGCCAAGAACTGTAGACCATATTCCTTCATCACTTTGCATCCTGAAATCATCTATGTCAAACACTGAAACATGTCATTGCATGTACCTATGTCTATGTCCTTTGTTTGAAACCATATCTGCAAGATGAAAACACACCATAGAAGTGTCTTTATCCATTGGGATATGGATTCATGGTTCTACTACTCTACTACACACCAAATTTGACTAAAAACAAATGCTCAAATAATGATCTTATTTATTTACACTCCTACTCTAATCAATGGATTCCAACTTGATCATGTATAAAAAAAATCTAGTGACATCGAGTACGCATTTAACTGCTTGACATACCTTGTTGCATGTATAATTCTGAGTAGACACAAAAAGAACATAGTGTATGCAGCAAAAAATCCATGGGAAACTGATACTTAGTGTTGCAAATTGATAGCAAGATGAAAACTATAACTTTTGGGTCCCTCAGAAAAGAAGATTTGATCCAAACTATAACTGGATCTTGAAGCTCATGACAAATCTCTAGCTGATCCAGAAGACAAAGTTGCATTTGTGTAAAATCTGTTGCACTATGATCCTCTTGTTCTGTTGAAAAAAGACTTCATATAATAATAATATGGGGCAGAAAAATCAACATGAACCTATTGATATTTCTCTTGAAAAGGCACTTGAATAGCGGTAGAATCATTCTCACGTTCAACCTCGAAATTATCGGTAAAATCTTGAAGTATTGAAACATGATTTTCAAAAAGAGAGATCGACTCCTGCATATTTACTTCTTCAGCACAAAGTTCAAAAGGTACTGGTATAGGTGGCTGGACTTTTTCATTTAGGAGTGCTTCCTGTTCAATAACATTTGGACTTTGAATAAGAAGAGCAGGTATTTGGATTACACTTTCTTGTAAGTTCTCTTGAACAATATCAAAACCATCTTAAACTTCACAACCATCATCAGAAAATTCATTTTTTATCTCTTTGTAACATGTATATTCATCACAACAATACTAAAAAAGGAACTCAACTTGATAAATTCTCTTGCAATGATTATGAAAGGTTATATGCAAATATTTCAATGAAGAAATGTTGGAAGGAGGTAGAGTCCAATACCATTCATGAGCATCTCCTCCCAAATAAAACATAAACATTTTCATTAATACGTCCTCGTGATGTATATTCAATTGATCCATAAGCTCATGAAATTGAAGTATATGTTTTGGAGGGTTGTCATTTCTATCTTCTTTAAACTTGGGAAGATTGTCTCCCCACTCATCCATAGTAGGTACAACATTAGGAAAACCAAGAACCTTTGAAAAATCCAAAGGAGAAAACCTCCGAGCTACCTTTGCAACAATTGAAAGTGACATTCTGGATCCAATGGAGTTGCTAGTGAATCATATGGATCCTTCAAGCCAAGGAGTAGCCAGTGAATTCTTCAAACCATGGAGTTGTCAGGTGAAATATATGTAGCCAATGTTTGATAACTATTTCATGTTCACCATAAAGAAATAGATATGAACATTGTCATACACCCAGGGGAAAATAGCTTCAATCCTCCATCCCTAGCAACGATGCCAAAAAATGTTGTTACTAGAGATTTCTCTCGGCTTTAAAAGAGAAATTCCTAGTACATTTTTAACCAAAATTTGGACTAGAAGTTGGTCCTTCCAGTCAGAGGGGGCACCCTTAAGGATCATATTAAAAATTGTTGGCTTCCCACTACTACTAAACAACAACTTGAAAATAAAAGCACAGTGGCCATATTTAGGATGATAAGAGGATAAGAAATGTTTAGGATAAAAGGAAATAGGATGGGATAAAGAATAAAAACCTCTCATATCATAAGCCTAATCCATTATGCATGGAGTCATCTAACAGAGCACAATAGTTGAAAATGAAAGATGGAAGAAATTGAAAAAACATAATGAATCTCAGACCTAACAATGAGTGAGGAATCCCATGTGTAGTTGATATGAGGAAAAGAGTAGTTTTTTGGACATCTCAAACAATGAATCCAACAAACAATAAGTGCATGGGCTAGGAATAAATTATGAATCTTGCATGATAACACTTATTTAAAATAAGTTGCAGATGTATGCACATGTTTCTATCAAATGTCGACAGATCAACACACACACACACACACACACACACACACACACACACACATATCAGTAGTGGTGTTCGTACCAAATTGTTGTTTCCAAATTGTAATTGATTAAGAAGAACACAGATGAACATGTCAGAAGATTAAAACATAAAAAATAGAAATAAAACAAGGCTATTCTATGAATGAGCCATGAATCCAATGTATTAATCCATGTCTATGAAGAGTATAACAACCCTATAGGATTACAGAGAATGTAGCCTTGTTGCCAAGAAAATCCTAACCTGCTACCCCCAACAAATATTTTTGGTTGTTGATTTTATCCTTTCTGGATGCTAAATTGAATGCTTAACCAAGTCTTTACCCAAAAATAGTAATGCATCGACATTATTTGATGTGTCACAATAGTTTGTAGCATAAAATAGAGTAATCAAATGAACTTGAGCTAAGCATTCAAAAACCGTCCATTACACATTCATGTGCCCAACAATTTTCTTTTCTTGCAGAAGTCCAATACACAGTCAGGCCCAAATGTAACCAGACATGAACCTCTTTCATTTGGGTGCAATTCTTCTCTGCTATCATTATTTGTTGAATCAAACTATAGAATATACATAATAATAATTGATCCTGCATCCATGCTTATTGACCATCGCGAGATTTCTATCTGTTCCAAAAATTTTATAGATCTTCCAATTCCACCATCCATACATATAATTTTTCTATAAGTGCAGATAAGGGTAACCAGTTGAAAAGTTGGTTAAATTGTATCCATTCCCATATTCCATATCTAGTTTCTCAAGCCATTTATTGTCCATGATGAGCACACCATCCACAACAGTCGCTCTATTTTCAAAGGATGACTTATGGAGTCGTTCAAGTATGTAATAATTAACTTCAATTCCCCTTATGCTTTCTATATCTAGAACATCATCAAACAAATTCTCTCCTCTTAATCCACCACACACACACACACACATATATATATATACCAACATAATTGGTTGCATGCGGACCATCATATATATATATATATATATATATTATTACGAACATAAGTCCCTGCATGTCGAAAATGCTTTAGAAGGTCCAAAGGTAAATCAAATCTGGTATGATATTTATTTGTCCAATGAGTGTTTTGGGAGTTTTTCATCATGTTGAATCCATTTCTGTATTCATAAATGAATTTTTAACAACACAAATAGTGATTCGTATAAATTTATATCGTCGGATTTCGACGAAAAAAAACCATTTCATACAACAACTAGCCAACACCATGAACAATTGTTACTACACCTTTACACTCGAAAGATTCTTTGTTGACCTTGTTAATGATAATGTTAGGCATATTGTTCATCATGGAATCGTTAGTAGAATCATAATGTATATCAGTTGAGGGCAGTGGATGATGACAATTCCTTGGAATCCCATAGTCATCGACACAAACAGATTCTTCCTCCAGCTAAACCTGCGGACATTTGAAATTAGAAAACAGAGCACCTCCCAGTGACCATAATTCAAGAGGTGTAAATACCACATCCAATGATATCATCCCTGGAAGTCTTGGCGGTTTTAATGAATAGTTCCACGTGAGTTGAAAAAGTATTTTTTTGAAAGTGGTTCTACAAGTCGCACGGTGACCTAATCTTTTGATGCATCACACAGGTGGTATTCCTATGGCCTTTCCATTAAATTTCATTCATATTTGAAATGTGCAATATGTAGATCTTTATAGCCATTAATATCAACCATCGAAAGCATTAAAATAAAAAAACTTCAATCTAGAGAACTCTTCTTATAATTTATTTTTGACATTTATGTTATGCATTGACATTTAGGATAGGGAAACAGATTTCATAAGGTTTAAGAACAAAACCATCATGAGAATAAGTGGAATAGGGTCTATGCATGACATTTTAGTCCACTTAGACTTAAGGTTTTAATTATTATTTAAAACAAGTCTTCAATAAAGACCCGCTTATATATATATATATATATATATATATATATATATATATTGTGCTACAAATAATAATGGATTAGAACAAAAAGGTTTAACCACAATTTAGGATATGATTATCATAATAGAAGATCAAGTGTAGGGTGAGATATAATTTTGATGCAACGAGGATAAACTTGGGTAAAGGGTCATTTTCAAGGAAGTATTGAATAGACATAGTTTTTTCAAAGATAACCAAGGATATAATAGCGAAGACTTACCAGAATCGAGTTTTGAGGAAATGAGCAATTTATGGATTTAGCACTAGTGTTACACAAAAATGCAAAAATATTTGGCAATGTCAATTTTTGTGACAACAATACCTATCATTTTTAATACCATTTTTTAGTGGACCTGACCCCTTTCTCAACACCTTTATTTGTCCCTTATCCCATTGGATTCCCCTTTTCACCTTGATCACCATGGTACCTATCACTTGTCACCATTCTTATCAGTGGTCCCATCCACCACACCTGCCCCCCTTATTCCCCCCCATCCCATTTGTCTGGTCATTTTTTCCAAATGGCCACCACTCGTGCCCAAGAAATCAATGCATTGGTTTCCAACAATCTCCGGAACAAGGAGGACATCAAGAATCTCAATGCCAACATTAGCTCGCTCAATTCCTCTATTCAAATCCTCCAGGACCAATGTGCCCACATCAAAGACATCAAAGCCACACTTGACCAATTGATGGGCCATTCCCTGAACCCTTCCTCTTATGAACAACCATCCTATTAGGAAGACCATGACTCTTCCCATTACCAAGGTCCTCATTCTACCCACCTTCCTTGAGCCCTAGGCCTTCCTAGTTTTGAAGTGAACAAATTTGATGGCTCGGATCCCACAGGTTGGGTCACTGAAATGGAACATTTTTTCTCGTTGCATGTCATTACTAATGATTTATCCAAGTTTCTTTATGGTATCCTACATCTAGATATGGAATGTTGGCAATGGTGGAAATGGAAAGGCATGCCAAGGGTATGTTGCTTGGACACAGTTTGTTGCAGAGCTTTATGACCACTTTGACTTCGACACCCACCATTTAGGTTGTTTGACCAAGTTGAAGTAGTCTGGGACAATGGAATATTTTATCGCAACGTTTGAGCACTTGGATTTCATAACAGAGGGCATGTCAGATGCCTTCTTCAAGGAGTGCTTTATCAATGTCCTAAAATATGAAATGTGTGCACATGTTCTCATGGAAAACCCCCATACTTGGTTGGAAGCTACTTAACGAGACAAGGAAGAACAAAAAATTGTCTCCTCCCATATCCTCAAACCATCCTTTCTTCATTTCCCTAAACCCACCAATTTCTCCCCTCCTACAACTCCCCTCAATATCCATAAATTAACAATGGCTGAAATGGTTGAACACCAACTCAAGGGTCTTTGTTATAATTGTGATGACAAATATTTTCTCAGGCACAAGTGTAAGGAACAAAATATTTTTATGGCCATGGTTGAGGATGTTTCTAAAGAAGAGGTTGTTGTTTCACCTGTGGAAGAGCTACCACTTCCATCTGATATGACCCCACCCTCTAATCCACTAGAAGTTGAACCAATGATTTCACTTAATGCCCTCACTGACTTCTCTACTCCCCAGACCCTCAAATTAATTGGTTACATTAAAAATAGGAAATTCATCATCCTTTTGGGCAGTGGTAGCACCCATAATTTTATTCATCACCACATTTCCTATTAATGTTTATGCCATTATTATAGTTCTTTGCATTTCATAAAGATAAGAGCATAATAAGAACAAGATCACTGAGAAATACACATCCAAAAGAGACATAACATTTATCTTGGGAAACCCTCTAGGGGAAGAAAACCCAGCAAAAACTTCCTTATCATAAATAGCTTATACAATGTTCAAGAGATAACTCAACCAATACAGAAAATTCCTCCTCAAGAGATGCGCCACCCTTATTCTCCTCTCACCAACTTGAAATTGCAGCTTGCCTCATAAGAGAATGAGCAAGTGAAGTGTGTGTAAGAATTGTGGCTCTAGCCTCTTATTTATATCAATCTAGCATGTGTGAAGAGTCACCATCTGGCAGGGCTGACCTCTCACTCTGGGTGGGTAAACCCACCATTAATTAATTTTGTCCCTTTCATTATAACTGTTGGGGCCGACTCTTTATTCTGCACTTTGTAATTGTCCGATGACCAATCTGCAAAAGGGGATTTGGTCCTTATACAATTACCGACATGATTAATCCTCAATGGGGATTAATCTAATAACAATAATATTAATAATGACATGATTAATCCACAATGGGGATTTAATCCAATAACAAAATAATAAGAATGCTCTTCGCAGTTACATTATTTCAACACTCCCCCTTAACAAGAAGGGTATTCTTCATCAGCATCAGGCGAGAGAGGTCTGCATCATCGGTAGCATCTTGAGGACAGTATCGTTAATATCATCTTGAGAAATTGTCTAGCACATTTACGAGTCATCGGAAGTTTTCTTCATCAGCAGCATCATCATTCTCAAAAGAATGCTATCATCATCTGCATCAAACATGTATCAGTAAAAATGATACCTCATCACA
>ML778165.1:165285-195669 GCA_009831015.1 Picea engelmannii | reverse complement strand
TTCTTTGCATTTCATAAAGATAAGAGCATAATAAGAACAAGATCACTGAGAAATACACATCCACAAGAGACATAGCATTTATCCTGGGAAACCCTCTAGGGGAAGAAAACCCAGCAAAAACTTCCTTATCATAAATAGCTTATTCAATGTTCAAGAGATAACTCAACCAATACAGAAAAGTCCTCCTCAAGAGATGCGCCACCCTTCTTCTCCTCTCACCAACTTGAAATTGCAGCTTGCCTCATAAGAGAATGAGCAAGTGAAGTGTGTGTAAGAAGTGATGCGCTAGCCTCTTATTTATATCAATCTGTCACGTGTGAAGAGTCACCATCTGGCAGGGCCGGCCTCTCACTTTGGGTGGGTAAACCCACCTTTAATTAATTCTGGCCCTTTCATTATAACTGTTGGGGCCGACTTCTTATTCTGCACTTTGTAATTGTCCGATGACCAATCCGCAAAAGGGGATTTGGTCCTTATACAATTACCGACATGATTAATCCTCAATGGGGATTAATCTAATAACAATAATATTAATAATGACATGATTAATCCACAATGGGGATTTAATCCAATAACAAAATAATAAGAATGCTCTTCGCAGTTACATTATTTCAACATTTCCCAAGAAGTCAATTGTTACAGTCGTGTTGTCAATACTTTTCAAATCATGATTTCCAATGGAGATTCCATGAAATGTGGGGGACATTGTGAAAATGTGTTACTCCAAATTGGTCAGTATCACCTGAAATCTCATATGTTTTCTATAGACATGGGTGGTTGTGACATTTTGTTTGGTGTCAAATGGTTATGCACTCTCGGTGCCATTCTCGTGGATTTTAAGGAATTAACCATGCAATTCCAATAGGAGGGACAACAATATAAGTTCCAAGGCATCACAACAGGAACCCTTGAGATCATTAGTTCCCATTGCATGGAAAATATCCTAAAAAAGGGTCATTCTAGCATTATTTTCCAACTCCACTCTAGTCAAGCTATTGAGACACCCTCTATGCATCTCGACCTACAATCTATCCTCTCCTGCCACCAAGTTATTTTTACCACTCCCAAATAACTTCCCCCTTCCCATGGCATCCATGATCATTCCATTCCTCTCATATCGGGTATTCTTCCTCCCAATTTTCTCCCTTGTCGTCATCCCTTTTCCCAGAAGAATGAAATTGAGAAAATTGTTCATGAATTTATATAAGCGGGTGTTATTTGTCCTAGTACAAGCCCCTATTCTTCCCCTGTGGTCATGGTAGTCAATAAAGAAAGTACTTGGCACATGTGTCCTAATTTTTGCGCCCTCAACAAACTCACAATCAAAGACAAATTCCCCATTCCTGTCATTGATGACCTCTTGGATGAATTGAGTGGTGCTCAACACTTCACCAAACTTGATCTACATTTTGGCTATGACCAGATCCGTATGAAAGAAGAAGACATTCCCATGACTGCATTTCGAACTCATGAGGTTCACTATAATTTCTTTCCACTTTCCAAAATCTTATGAATCATGTCTTCCGCCATTTTCTCCATCATTTTTTCTTAGTTTTCTTTGATGATATTATCATCTATAGTAAAACTTGGACATCACATCTCTCCCATGTGGATCAAGTTCTCTATCTACTCTCTAAGCACCAAATTTTCCTCAAACAATATAAATGTGCCTTTGGAGCCTCAGAGGTGGAGTAACTAAGTCATATTGTCAGCAAGGATGGTGTATGGGTGAATCCAAAGAAAATTGAAGCTATGCAGGATTGGCCTTGCCCTAAAACTCGTAAGAGCTTGCATGGGTTTTTGGGTTTAACGGGCTTAAATAAGGTGATTGGAACTAAGTTCCAAACTCAAACCAATATTCCTAAGTTAGATGAAGAAGGTTCCATCTAGTTTCAACCACAAGCAGTCTTGGACCAGCGAGAGCATCATCTACATCAATGCACCATCAAGGAAGTTTTAGTCCAGTGGAAAGATACAACTCCAGAAGATGCTACCTTGGATTCGGCCACCATTATACAACAATTTCTTCATCTCAAGCCTTGAGGACAAGGTTGTTCTTCAAGGGGGAGGGAAAGTTAGGTACCTAACCTCACTAACCCCTCACATAGGTAGAATCATATGTTTCCATGTAAAAAAGGTCGATATTAATAAGGCCTAGTAATAAGGAAGAATAAGTGAAATGTAAGAAGACCTAATAGAAGCTTCCGCTTCTAGAAGGATCTTCCTCTAGATTGTTCTTTTGGGTAGATAGATTTAGTATAAATAGGAGTAGAGGGTATGAGAAGTTTGGTCTTGATAATTATTGTAATAGAGAGTTGTTTTGTTGGAGGTTTCCCCCTCGAAGAGGCAAGTGAACATTGTTTCCTATCAATAAAGGTGTTATTTTGGTGATGTGGTTTCATATATTGTGTTGGTTCGTTGTTATTCTCTACGATATTTTTTTTTTCAACTGTTATAATAGATCGGGTACCTTACATAATAATTGCAACATTTATGGATACACTAAGGAAAAGTGTTGGAAACTACATCCAAAGCTAAACCCAAAGAACCACAAAAAGGACATAAAGAAAAAGAACCTTCTAGCCATATATTTGAGCAATCAAGTTGAAAGTAGCTCCGATGTGGATGAAAATATTTTTTACACATTTGTAAAGGAGGTAAATTTGAGTAGCCTTCATCACTAGGAAGAGAAGGAGATGACCAAGCTCTTCCACATCAAGATTGAGGTCAAGAAGACCAAGATAGATGATGTGTTCAACTCTGGTTCATAACATAATCTCATAACAACATATCTGGTCAACAATCTTGGATTGGAGATTCATGAGCATCCTAGCTCGTATCCATTGGATTGGGTAAACAAGGATACATAGATCAAGGTAACAAAGTAGTGCAAGATTAAATTTGTTGTAAGTGTTGATTTTGTAGTTGAAGTATAATTGGACGTAGTACCACTGGATATATGCATAGTAGTGTTTGGAATACTCTACATGTATATGAGGGATACAATATTCATGCAGAGAGTCAACCAGTACCACCTCATCAAGAATGAGAAATCCTTCATCATCAACACCCACAAAGGAAAATAAAAAAATTCACTGGTAAGTGCCAATCAAGCTAAGAAATTGATCGGTTCTAGCAAGAAATATGTTTTACTTTTCCTAAGGGAAAATCAGTATGGTGAAGAGTAATTAAAAGTATAGACATCCCTGGAAGGGTGTACTAAGGAGTATAAAAATGAATTGGAGGAGTTTCTAAAGGCATATAGGGGAGTGTTCCAGGAGCCTAAAGGGATACCACCTAAGAGGGAAAAGGGATACCACCTAAGAGTGAAAAGGGATACCACCTAAGAGGGAATTGGATCAAAAAATCCAATTATTTCCATACTCCCCCTTGTTGAATATTGGCTTGTATGGATAGTCCGTTTTGGACATTCTGGAAGAAAAAAAAGTAAATAAGAAGTTGCAACGCTTGTTGGAGAAGGGTGTGATTCGACCAAGTACCTCACCTTGTGGGTCACCCATCATAATTGTTACCAAGAAGGATGGGACTTGGAGAATGTGTATCAATTATAGGGAATTGAACAAGATTACACTGAAGAATCTATACCCTCTTTCCAACATCAATGATGTTTTGGACCAGTTACAACATGCCAAGTACTTCACTAAGTTGGATTTGAAATCAGGATATCATCAGGCATAACTCAAAGAAGAATATACCTAGAAGACTTCCTTCAAGATAAGGAAAGGTTTGTATGAGTAGTTGGTTGTGCCATTTGGTTTATGAAACACACCAACTAAATTTATGATACTAATGAATGATGTTTTATGCCCTTATCTAGATTAATTTGTTATTGTCTATTTGGATTATATACTGGTTTACAGTGCTACCTGGGAGGAACACATCTCACATATTATGTAGGCATTAGAGACCCTGAAGAAGAACCAACTACTGGCCAATAACAATAAATGTGAGTTTTATCAGTAGTATTTGTTGTATCTGGGGTATGTGATTAGTGGAGATGAGCTCAAGATAGACCCTTCCAAGCTGGAGGCCATCATGAAATAGCTAGTTTTGAAAAATTGCATAGAAGTTAGGAGCTTTGTTGGAGTAACACGGTACTTGTAGAATTTCATAGCTTTGTTTTCAGTAGTAGTTGCACCACTCCATACAATAATAGTGGGAATTAAGATTTTCTAGTGGGGGAAGAATCAATAGAAGGCCTTTGATGAGTTGAAAACAAATATCATTCAAGCACCAATTCTCACACTACTAAACTTCTAGAAGCCCTTCAAAATGGAGACATATGAAAGTTGGTATGCCATGGGAGTAGTCCTGATGTAGGGGGGAAGGCTTGTTTTTTATCATTCTGAAGTATTTCATGGGGCGGTCCTCAACCACCCTACCTATGATAAGGAGCTCCATACCTTGGTACAAGTTGTCAAAAAAGTAGAAGAACTATATGATGGGAAATGAGACCATCATCCACATAGATCACTCGTCACTCTATTATTTGCAGACCCATAGTAAGTTACAACAAAACAGGAACTACAAATGGATGGGGTTCTTAAAGTGCTTTCTTTTGGTCATAAATTATAAGAAAGATAGCAAAAACAAGTTGGTATACATGCTTCCACGACCACCCACATCTAAGATTGCAGATTTTGGAACTCTAATGCACATGGAGCCTTTTACCCATGATGTATACAAAGAGACATACATAGAATATGAGGACTTCAAGGGGGTGCTTCAGCAGCTACAGGGACAAATTCATATAGAAGAAGGTGACAGAAAGGTTGTATATCATTTCCAGAATGGTCTACTCTACAAACTTGACAAGCTTTGTGTTCCTAAATGTGAACAATTGCATCTTATTAGAGAGGCTCACACATCCAAGGTTGCAGGACATTTTGGTGTTTGGAAGACGTTTTACAACTTACAAATGTATGTGTAATGGCCTAGAATGCTAGAATATGTAGTACGATATATTAGAGAATGTATACTTTGTTGTACCAACAAGCCAAGTAACAGGGAGAATGGTCTATATCGTCCTTTACCGGTACCCACTAGACCTTGGGAAATCATTTCCATGGATTTTATGGGTGGTTTACCAACCACACGGAAGGGACGTGACTATTTATTTATGGTAGTTGAAAGGTTCAGCAAAATGTGCATTCTCATGCCTTGTAAAAAGACCTTCAAGGGACAGGAAGCAACAATTTTTTTCCTTAAACAGGTCTAGGTGCACTTTGGAATACCAAGGAGCATAATCTTAGACATGGACACCAAATTTCTCAGTGCCTTCTAAACTACATTGTGGGAGAAGATGGACACTAAGCTCAAGAGGTCTACAACATTCCATCCACAGATAGATGGGCAGATAGAAGTAGTCAACAGGACTTTGGAGCATCTTTTGAGGGGTTACAATCAGAAGCATTTGAAGACCTGGGATGAAAACATAATCTATATACAACACTCTTATAATAGAGCAGTCCACACTTCTATTAGTAAGTCACCTTTTAAAACTTTCTTTCAATATCTTCCATCTTCACCCATAGATGTTTCATACAGAAAACAAAGAGGAGTGAGGGGGGACCTCACAAGAGATGCATTAAAAGCAAAAACATTTGTTGATAAGATCATGCAGATCCATTTACAAGTACAAGAGATGCTAAATAAGTCACAAGAAAAGTACAAGGCTAGACATGACTAACATAAAATATAGAGAACATTTAGAATTGGAGATAAAGTATGGTTGTAGCTGAATAAGGAAAGGCTACAGGGTCTTGGTAAGAATATCAAGGATCTACAGTATGGTCCTTTTGAGGTATTGGAAAAGGTGGGATATAATTCCTATAGACTCAGTCTATCCCCATACATGCACATTTACTCAATAGTGAATGTGGAGAATCTCAAACTCTATGACCCCTCCATGTTGGATCGGGAGGAGGAGTAGGTCTTAGATTCCATAAAGGATTTAGCACCAAATTCTCAAGAAGAGTTCACAGAGGACACAATTTTGTTGAAGAGGTCCATAAATACAAGATGGGGGAAGCATGACCATTATCATATTAGGTTGAAAGGACAACTTCCAAGTAAAGCAAAATGGTACTCCAGGGAGAAGGTAGAGGAAAACTTTCCTCAACTCATTCATTAACTCTTTTGGGCAACAAAATCATCCCTAAATTGGGAGGTATGATCTGGATTGGATCATTATATTATTTTTCATCTATCTTGATGCTTTCATAGTGGAAAAAATTGGAGGAATCAACTTGTAGGGTCATTTTAGTGGCAGGTCCCTATTTGGAAAATTGGGGTTTGAAACCTTATGGAGCCATTTTTGAGGAAATAAATGGATTTTTTGGGGGGATTGGGTGTTCATAAATTTTACAGATACCATTGATGGTGTTATACACTTTGAAACCATTCCAATTATGTAGACCATGCGTAAATCAGAGCTCATATGAAAAAGTTATGCCTCTCGCAAGTTGACCTATTGTGTTGACCACCATGGTACAAGAGGATGCCACATCAGCCCCGGTTCCTTATGCATATGGGGATAGACACGTGAGGAATTTCAATAACAATCTATAATTTCCAAAACCTTATCACAATTGAAGGTTGAGGAAGTCAACCTTAAATTCTATCAGGCTATGTTAAATACCATGCCACTAGGAGGAGAAGGGGTTCTATTATATGTTATTGTATTTTGTTCCATATCAGAGCAGAACAAATGGGAGTTGGAAATTATAGAGCATAACAAAGGGGGGTTAATGTTATGTAGTATCCTAACAAGCCACAAATCTCAGGTAACTCCATAGAGAGTGTCTTCTCCTATGTATTTGCATTATTTTCGTACCAGGGAAAAGATAACAGAGCAACCTCACCTTCTAGATGGGTTTTATCCTTTAAGGGTTTATGAAGAAAAATCTTTGTGTTATTTTGTAGATGGTGTGTGATTGAATTTTACTTTTCTCTAATTTTCGCATTTTTTCTATTTCATGCATAAGCATAAAATTAGTAACTAAATATTCTGGAATCTAAAGAAATTTAACCTTCATAGTATAGATTCCAATTTTATTTATCATATCCATTTGGAGGAACTGTTCCAGCGGAATATCCATGGAATTTTACAGATCATCCCTTCATCAATCAAGTGATTGACACTTGTGTCTAATATGACATCATTTCCTTCATGGATGGGTTCTCTAGTTACAACCATATCCTGATTTGTCAAGCAAACCAATACAAGGTTGTGTTCTCTACACCATGGGGTACTTTCACATACCGCATCATGCCTTTCGGTCTCAAAAATGTTGGAGCCACTTTTTAGCGGGAAATGAATTATGTCTTTCATTATATTTCCCACATCATCCTTTTTTATTTGGACAACCTCACAACCCATTCCAAGAAGTGATCCCAACATTTGGAATATCTTTTCCTTATCTTTCATAGATGTCGCAAGTACAAAATTTGTTTGAACTCCCTCAAATGTGTTTTCTATGTCACATCCAGGAATTTGCTTGGACTCATTATATCCCAACAAGGTATCATAGTGGACACCCTCAATATCCAAGCCATTAGTGAAATCCCTCCTCCCAAGACTCTATGCTAGTTGCAAAGTTTGCAAGGAAAAGTCAACTTCTTACGTTACTTTGTCCTAGATTATGCTACTTGTGCCCACAGTTTCTCGCACCTCTTATTCCAAGACATGTTGTTTCTATGGGACAACCATGGTCAACAATATTTTGAGCCATTAAAAACTTCTCTTTCCAAATCCCCTTTAATCAATCCCCCCAACTTCAATAAAGACTAAAACCTATACCTCTCAGCTTCTGAAGTATTGGTTGTAGGGGTCCTCATCCAGCAAGGGGGCACAAGCGAGAGCATGTCGTTTATTACATCAGTAGGAACTTGTCAGACCCTCCTTTTAAATAAAATCATGAAGAAAATTTGCCCATGACCGTGGTTCATGTAGTCCAAAAGTTGTGCTATTACATTTTGCTACAAACAAAAAATGTCATCATAAAATCTAATTCAATGCAATACTTAGCCAGTGACAACTCAAGAGGAAATTTTCTCTGTGGATAGTAATTCTCCAAGAATTCGATCTCAAGTTCACAACTCCCAAAAGTAAGAAATCTCTCATCCTTGCAGAGTTCATCACCAATTTACCATTTGACATCAAGGAATCACATGTGAATGAAAACTTCCCTAATAAACATATTTTTATTCTCTCATATGATGACCCATGGTATGGTGACATCCTCACTTAACTTCACATAAAAAAGTTCAATTCGAATCTAACTCGGTACAATCACCGACATATCCACCACCAATCCCCCTGATATCTCCTCATTGGGAATGTTTTATATCAACAAGGAATCGACACCATTTTTCATCAGTGCCTCACCCTTGAAGAGCTTGAGAAAGTCCTCAATGATTTCCACAATGGCCCTTGCGGAGGGCATTTATATGGAATGTCTACCACCTAGAAATTCATTAGGGTAGGTTAATTTTGGATCACTCTGTTTCATGATTTTGATAAGGTGGTCAAGCAATGTACTAAATTTCAAGTGTTCATACACAAAGCACAAGCTCCACCAACTCCCTTACACCTAGTCATTGCAGTCGATCCCTTCTACAAGTGGGACATCAAATTTACGGCATGCAACCCACCATCCAGTAATAGTCACAAGTACATCATTATGGTTGTTGATTATTTCACCAAATGGGATGAAATCATGCCTACTTTCAACAATACAAAATAAACAGTCGCTTTCTTTTTGTTCAATCTTTTCATCACTCACTTTGGGGTCCCATAGCACTTAATTCAAACCATGGAAAACATTTTGAAAATGAAGTGTTCGAGTAATTATCTCAACATCTCAGCTTCACTCACAAGTTCGCTTCCCCATATTACTCGCACTCCAATGACAAGTCAAAGTTGTCACCAAAGTTCACAAGACCATGCTACAGTGGATAGTTAACAAACACAAAACCAACTTTCACCACTTGTTTTTCTCATCACTTTGAGTATATCAAACAACTATCAAAATTGTCATGGGATTCACCCCCTTCCACCTCGTCCATGGAGTGGAAGTAGTCCTATTCATTGAGTGAGAAATACCCACACTCCAGACAACATTTGAATTGTTTTTAGACACCACTCTCCTCAAAAAACACCTTATCTCCTTAAATATCATCGATGAAGATCGACATTCCTCATTACAACATAACAAGGCCGCAAAAAAGTGCTCAAAATATGTTTTCGATCACCAAGTTTGTCCTCGTTCTTTCAAAAAAGGTGAGCTTGTCCTAGCCTATGATATCTCCTACAACACCTTAGGCCACAAAAATTTGAATCCTTTTGGAAAGGCTCATTCATCGTCAAATACTACCTTACTAGAGGGGAATACATCATTTCTCATCATGAAGGAGACCTCCTCAAGAACCCTGTTAACGGGTTATACTTGAAGAGGTTTTACCCTTGAGTAGCCACTCTACTCTAGACCACCTCTATGTGCATAATTTATTTGTAAAAATGGTCATAGATTCTTTTAGTCTTTTTTACATGCACATCAAATTCCTTTCACACTTCTGATCACTTCTTTTTTTTGTTTTACCAAATTAATCATTCATTATCTTATCACATTGGTTTTTTCGATGGTGCTAGTTGATGGACTTGGAATCTCACTTTTGTGTCTTGGTCCATTTATTCACCTTCACATACACTGCTTCAATCAAGTGGTGTATGTCTAGAACCAATTACAAATAACCAAGAAAATCATGTCGTTGTGATTGACCTTTTAAATAATGTTGCTCAACTTCACATTTTCCACTTTAGTGTATTCTTAGATTCTCATCTTGTCGTCTTGTAGTTGAATATGTTTACCATGTTCATGACCCTCTCATTTTTAGAAAATACTTGCAATTCAAACTTTTGTCAATGAATTTTGAATCCATCACTTTCACACATATTCCTAGAAGTGCAAATCGGTTTGTAGACAATATTGCAAATCAGATTTTAGACTAGTATTTGTCCCATTAATTAACATTATTTAGCATGATTTATCTATCTAACATATACATGTTTTTTTTCATCATCATATTAAAAGCATGCATAGTAAAGAAATAAAAGAACATAAACACATCATCAAATACACAATCACAAGATACACCATAGCGAGATACCAAAATGTTACACACACACACACACACACACACACACACACACACACACACACACACACACACACACACACACACACACACACACATATATATATATAGTTTCAAAATGGGGTACAACACTACAATCAGGTCAGCCCTCACTACGGTTGGGTCAATGTAACATTTCATATACAAAATGGGGGCATTTCCCCTATACATTAGTCATCTACAAAATGTGTGGTCGACCTATATACAAGTAAATATATACAAATGTGAGCCATGCTCATAACCAAAAAATATACAAAACTAGGGTATCCCAAGCTATAGCTTGGGGTGATCCACCCCCCCCCCCAACCCCTCCTACTGCACCAGTTCCTAAGGACAGAGACCTCATATACCTAGTGGAAGCCACACCTGCCACCGCCACTCATATAACTAGCGAGCACCACCTAGGAGAAATTCCTATGCAGGCCTCCAAAACCTTGTCCAAATCAATGTACCTAACCTCTCTCACTTGTCGGAGCACCCTGTCAAAATGCTGACGGAGGTCTGTTAGTTGAATTTTTAGGCCCACCTCCCACTCTACCACTCCCTCCTCCCTAAAATGCACCTACCACTACTGGTAAGTTGGTCCTACTCTACATCATGGCAGCCCACCACTCTCACAGGCTCTCCTCATCCTACCATCATTGACTCCCCTGTTGGTGCTAGGATATCCCTCAAAATAGGGGCCTCTTGGCCTCGTGATCCCACATCTTGAGTCATACAAAAATTATCCATTAGTAATACATCATATAATTAAAAACCATGAGCTAAAAAACAAAAATCAAAATTAAAGTACACAACCATATAATTACTCACCTTGTCAACTCTAGTCCTCACCTAACATAAGTATCATATCTAGATCATGTCGAAAATTCATACCGATGTATGGATGAACAAGAATAACATGGGGGATATCCCCCCACTAGTGTCAATACTCAAGAGAAAAAAACTTCCTTGTTGTCACTCCACCCTCCCATATGCGGATATCCCTCCATCGTCTCATCCGGGACTGGGTCATCCTATCCAACTCCAAATAGATCTATCAAAGAAAAAACAACAAAGGATTAATCCAAAGACAAAGTCCCCCTCCTCTCATTGACAACAATGTGTCAATTGTGAAAACATGGCCTCCCTCATTAGAAAGGCCCAAGCATAACGATAACCCTGGAGCACCCACTCCATGATCACCATATAAGAACCAATAATCCTCTACGTGCCCATGGATCCCTATATCCATACCATCATCACTACCACTGTACAAGTGGCTAAGTCTCGAATGTGTTAGATTCGGATGGATCCCCCATTCACCACATCCTCATTGGTACATTATCGATGCACCAACATCTGCACGATGGTCTCACCCTCCATCTAGGGGCTCGCCTCTAGTACCTCACCCCCAATGGATAGTTTAGTCAAGAAGTATAAGTTAATATTAGCTAACAAATAAAGCATATGGCCTCTCATCTTGAATGCCCTATGGTTGGGCCTCCACATCTAAATAAGGAACCCCAACAACTCCTCCTAGGAGTGAGACAATGTACAATCAAATAATTTGAGAAGGCCATAGTCGTCCAACTCAAATCTCACAGTTGGCTCCGCTTGGAAGGCCATGTAGAGGGAAACATATTCTCTCTCTTTCCATAAAATCAACATAATTATCAGTTGCACAAAACTAGGGTTAGTCAATCTCAAATCTCATCAAAAAACCACAATACTCATTGTAGTCGTGCATTCTGCATGATTGTATCACATAACATTGGGGCAAGCTATCACTGCATGACTATTTATTGGATATTCATGCAATATGCTTTCACGAATGTCATCTATACAAATGTGTTGACATGCACAACCATTATCTTCATAATCGTGCATCTCAAGGCAGGCGTTCAGATAAAAACTACACCATTAGCGATGCAGTTGTGTGATCCCTTATTGTGCAATATTGCATGGGTAAATGAAATATAAGTGTGAAAAGATGTGTGGTTTTATTTTGATCGCCTATGTAGATCATATGATGACCTTAAAAGAGGTGTCATACACTCATTTTCACCACCCTAAGAAAAAAATTGAATGTGTAAATGAAAAAATGTAGTCAGAACCCCTTACATGGCTCTCTTTCCATCCAAATATGTTCACCACAATGCGTGTAATGGACTCTAGAAATTCATGGGATCCATAGGATCATGTGCATCGACGTCATTGCAAGTACAAATGAGGTGGCATGGTGAGCCCCGCCCCTATTCTATTTGGCCCCGTCACCATGTTCCTCGATCCCATACATGAGCTAAACATTTTGCGTAGTTAGAATCACCATCTTTCCCTCTTCAGGATAATATGATCCACTCAATTTTCCAACCACCTTCCCTAGGACCCCTTGTCTTGTCATATGTTACATAGGTATTCCTGCTTACAGTCTTTCTTGTTGTTTTATTTTGATCCCCTTGTCAAATTTATTACTATCAGGTATTTTCTCTTTAGGTATTTGGTTTCATGTGTGCAAGTACTTGTTAGCAGGTTCTCTTTGTCTCATTTCATGACATGGCCATTTTCCCTATCCATTTAGGTATATACTTCTTCAAACTAGCATGTTAATCACACCCTATGAGCTCATTGCATTTCCCAATATGATCCCTCTACATATACCTCTAGGATTCCATTCCCTAGGTACACAATAGCTTCACCCAATTCCACAAACATTCTGTTTTTGTTACCCGGTAGTCTTCCACCCACATGGGTTGTCTTAATTGTTTATCTCCCCTTGCAAATTGACACCTATGTTGATTTTTACAATAGACGAGTGTTTGAATAGTTCACATTTCCGAGAATGAACCTCATACTTTTTCTCACCATCTTGCTAGCCAAAGCACCCGTGGAATATTGGGTCTTCATTAGTTTTACAGTTGGTTCTATTGAATGTGTTACCAAATTTTCATTGGCCCCTTATCTTCCCCAAGATCAGTTGACCATATACATTTCAGCTCTCATTCACCCACCTCCATAGAGACTCACACTAGGCCCCCCCTCCTCCCATTTTTCTCTCACTAGTCTTGCCTCACCTAGCCAAGTTGTTTGAGAATTGGGGCACCCATCTCTATGTTTTCACATTCAACTCAACTAATTTTTCATTCATTTGGTAATTTTACAAATCACCTTTGTTTTATTACAAGAAAGTATACATATTCCATCACACTCGATGGCTTCATTTCACCTAGAGGAAACCCTAGTCGCTCTTGGTCGAAGCATTCACACTAAGTCCCCTATTTTTTCATACATCTTTGCTATTGATCACACCTCACATTTCCCAATATTCTTCACTATGATCTTAGAGTTTCTACCCATAACTACCAATTCATTTGCGGTTACTACATCCTCAATGCCAATTTGACAAACATTCCCCATATCTGATTGTTCCCCTAACCTTGTATAATTTTATATCCAATTGGTTATTTTATCGTTGCCACTATCATCTGTCAATTATTCTCTTCCCAGGGGAAGTCTTGCATCTCATTTCCCACCGAGCTCGTCCATATTTATTAGTAACACCTCACCATTACAAAGTCGGTACCTCATTAATATTCATTTGATTTCAAGGGGAACCTTTCCCTTTGTGTTCGTTGCTTCATTCCATTAACCCCCCTAACATTCATCATTAGCAACATATCCACATCAAATGGGTCTTACTTTATGACAGTTGCAATTTCTAGTTCTAGTCGAAGATCCCTAGGCTTGATAGGCCATCAATTCCATCAAGTACGAACATGTATTATAGGTGTTCACTTCCAGTTCCATGGAAGGTTCTCCTTGAATAAATTCTTTACTGTGATCATTTCCCCTAAGGGTGATGTAGATTTCCACTTCACCAAATTTTCTAGTTACAACATCATCAAGTATCCTTTTTTCTTCTTATGCTCAGACAAAAATCGTCCATTTTGTCTACTATTGTAATCATTTCTATTTAAGGCACGAGAATATGGCATGCTCATCTCGTTTATATAAAGAAACTCTATTGTTTGGTATGATTGTGTTTTTCCAGGTGGATCTTCCCTTTTCCCTCCATGGAATGCCCTCGTTTCCTCGATCTTAATTATCTCTCTCTACCAAGAATCAGTTCACAAGAAAAATAAAATGATGATGTATTTTGGCTATACATCTGCTCCTAACCTCACAAATCAGGGGGAATTTGTTATCACCTAAAAATCACTCACAAATTTGTAGAAACGATAATTGGAAGGGTCTTTGATACAATACAACAAAGTGTTAACCCATGGAATTAATACACTATACTCAACAGAGCACCAAAACTATGTAAAGTGGATTTTTTAAGCATTCGTGTGATTTTACAGTCTAGATTTTGCATGATTTATGTGCATCTGTTTCTTCGAAACCCACGTAGATCCAGTTGAATTGAAATATCACAATAATTCGGTGCATTAAATGCAAGAAATCCCATAAGAGTACTCATGATATGAGGCACAAGAAACTCTTGAGATCCATACCATTCAAAGTTGGTACCTTAAGTGGTGAGCCAACATGGGGAACCACATCCAAGTGCCACCTCTTTCACACTTAGATCCCACTATTATGGAGATTATCTAAAGCCTATAAACAGAGGCCATAGGCATACATTTCAAATACAAAATTTCAAGCATTTTTATTCTACTTGGAGGATTCTTGGAGAATCTTATTTTCCAAGTTATCATTGTTGCATCAATAACTCAAAGCTTGTGCATTGATCTCTCCCATTTGGAGAGATTTTTGCACACTTCTTGGTTCAAAGAGAGAGATTAGGCCTTAAGGAAAAATAAAGAACCCTCCCAAGGAGGATAGGAGATCCCACTTTCTTCTTCCAATCCTCTATAGTGTATTTACATTGGTCTTACCATTGGTATACATTTCATATTTGCTTGCATTTGAAAGTGTTTTTTTTCATTCACGTGTTCTTTGTATTTATATTTCTTTTTGTTTCTCTATCTTGCAATGATGATTTGTTTATATGGATTAACTTTAACATCTTGAACGTAATGTAACTTCAACCTATCTTACACTTAATGGTCTCTTTTTGCTCACCCAAGTGATAAAATAGACCAAACACTAAGCCTCAATCCAATCCTGATATCATTTTGACAAGTCTTGAAGGCATCCTATCTATGCATTCTTTTTTTAAAGTTGGTCCATGTGTGTTTAAACATGCCTTTGTGTTCGGTACATATTTTAGGCCACCACCAAATGTTCCACCTAAAGGAACATATCATATGTATGTTTTTACAACAAGCAAATCATTTTCTCTGCCGAAGACTAAGTTGTAAAATCCATTAGTGGTGAGAAATCCATGGGTTGGATCACCTATTACACATATTCCATTTCTATTTTTTCCTCTTGGTATGGTTGGAACCTGTTAGAGTCCTATATTTCATAGTATAAGATGGTGATTGAATATTTCTCCTTCAATGATCTTATGTTGTAAATAATATTTCATTCTGCAAATGATTTCCAAAAGAAAAAGAAAAAATATAAAAAATAATGAAAACAAAAATAGGGTATAAAAGAAAAGAAAAGAAAAATGAAAAAATAAAATAAAAATAAAAAGAGAAAAAGAGAAAAACAAGAAAACCCCATCAAAAGAAAATAAGTTTGAATGTGGTTGTTAGGTTAGAGAATAATTTTAGCCAAACTCTCTAATCTTGGCTAAAGTAGTTAGGTAGAGGAATAAATTAATCCAATTGTTTAAGTTGGATTAATGAGTTACATGCATAAGATAGAAGATAAGATATATGAATTTTCCTTTCGGAGAAAATTGAAAAGGGTTTGCACATTAAAATGCACCCTAAAGTGTTGAAAGTAGGCTAGTTTAGCATAGGAAAATAAATTAGAATGCAAATATTTCAAAATCTAACTTTGGCTTTATGAGATATGTATTTTATCCAAAGCTCATAAGTTAACAAGACATTTTGTCTTGTAGCACATAGGTTTCGCACAGATCCTCCTCGGTGGCACCATCACGTACCCGATCGACGACCCTCAATCACTTTCCCCCCAACCTACCTACCTTTATCGATGGAGGTGGGTTCAAAAAAGTGGTTTTCATCGCTTTGGTCCCACATAATGTGGTGCCTCCTCATAGTTTCGCACTGCCCTCCTCCTATTTCCATATACCACTGACCCCACCCCCCCCCCCTCTGAAACCTGCCTAACCTAATCATGATACCATTCACTTTCCCCACCACTACTACCCTCTCCCTACATGACACCTGTCCCACACAACATACTCGTTAGCCAATCAAACCCCTCCTTGTAACCGTTAGTTGTCCCGTAATGGTCCCGGGACATAACGGATACCACTGTGCATATTAAAACCCCTCATTTTCATATCGTTACTGTTGAAACAGATCTTAATTTTTTATCCCTAAGGCCTAAATTTTTCTTTTTCGGGTTTCGGTTTTAAATAAAATACGAGTTTCGTATCATTTCTAAGTACACGATACCTTTTTCTCAATTTTTTCTTAATTTTTCAGATAATGAAAGGGAAAAAGGTTTACAAAAATTATAAGACTCCCGACGCTTTTTATTTGAAAATTATTTAAAACGTGTTAAAATTTAAACTAATGATTTTTAAATTAAACTTAAAAGAATTTTCGGGATTCAGGGTTTACTACAAACAAATTTTTGATGCAAATCGAATCGTCAAAATCCCGATCCTCATTTTCCCGAAACGTTGAAATCTTAATTTAAACACAAATTAATTTAGTCTCTTATAAGAAAGGTTAAGGGTTAAAATAATTATGTCGCGATTTCGGGATTCGCGGTTCAGTGAGATCACATCTCCTGTCATCATGTTTCCTGAAATCCCGAATTACGAAACCCCGATACACAATTTACGTTAAATTAAACTAATTCTGTTTTGGCCTTAATCGTGATTAGTAAGTTAATTAAGATAAGTTAAGTCCTGTTTAAAAAGCAATCCATCACGATTTCGCGATTTCAGAGATCGGATTTTATTGATAACATACTTCTCAACATTAGGATTTCCGAAATCCCAAAAATGTCTAATCTTAATTAATTAATGTGCTAAAAGCGTTTAAATCTTAATTAAAACATCGTGATTTCGTAATTTCGCAATTTCGGAAATCGTTTTTCATCGACGACATACCTCTTGACATCAGGATTTCCGAAACCCGAATTTTTCATCTTTAAACTATGATTAACACTAATTAACCTTTTTTCAAAAACAAGATTAATGGTAATCATTATTTAAGTGTTCATTCATGTTTCGCTTTCCAATTAAGTAGGTTTCTCGTTTTCTTCAAAAACCCGAAGGCACCTAAATACGGACATTAAATGTGTATCTCAGAAAAATATCTTCTGCATTAAGAGCTTTAAATTCGTGACAGCTGTGCAAATCTTGTCATTTTTAAATGTATTCAAAATAAACATTCGAATGTCCGTGTTTTCATTTTAAGCTGAGCTCGTTCATCCATTTTCTGTAACAGGTCTTCAATTAAGCACAGAAGTCATGGCACCCAAAAAGGCACCGAAGAAGAATGAAGACGCAGAGGAAGGAGATATTATCTCTGACACCACTCCACATGCTATAGATTTTATTAAATCTTGGACTCAAATCTCTGAATTGCTGGAATACGAGTTTGAGAATGCTCATCCTGATTCTGAAAATCATTTCCGGGACATAGCTGAGTCAGAGCTTCATAAGATCGATGTGCGCCCGAGGCTCGTGGCATACACTGATATGATTAGCTGGGCTCTAGATAAGGTCGATATCCCAACAAGGAGCATTTTAAACGAGCAAGGAGCTATCGTCGGCTCATTCAGACCAGAGCACATTTAAGTAATGTATAAACTCTCGCCAAATCCTAAACATACTTTTAATGCTGAATTTTTAGCAGAGTTTCAGAGAAAAGAATGTATTGAGGCAGACCAGACATATCTCGATATGATTAGAGGATGGACGAGGTCTCAAGAAAAGTTTAGGACTGATGAATGCAGATGCTACTTTTCAACCCGCAATGGATATTGCTTTCGTTGGCGAACGGGAAAAGTTTGTAGTCATCTGTTTGGATGATCTTACTGTTTTTTCTAAATCGGATGAAGACCATATGATTCATCTCAAACAGACATTTGAAAAATGCCGCAGGTTTGGTCTATCCTTAAATCCTAAGAAGTCTCATTTTGCTATGCAAGAAGGCAAGTTGTTGGGTCACATCGTATCTCGAGATGGAATTAGAATTGACCCTAAAAGAGTAGAAGCTATAGATACAATAGCTATTCCTAGGAATGTGAAAGAAATTCAATCATTTTTAGGAAAAATAAATTTTTTGAGAAGATTTATTCCTAACTTCGTTGAAATTGTGAAATTGATTACAGATATGCTCAGAAAAAAYAGTGAAGTAAAATGGACAACAGAAGCTAAATCATCCTTTGCCCATATCAAGAAGGTTATAAGTGAGGCGTCAGTACTAGCGAGCCCCGATTATCTCAAAGATTTTCTTATTTTTTCATTTGCCTCTGAACACACACTTGTTGATGTACTCCTTCATAAGAACAAAGAAGGTTTCGAGCAACCGATAGCCTTCTTTAGAAAAAGTCTCTGAGATGCTGAACTCAAATATAATATAATGGAAAAGCAAGCATATGCTATGGTAAAAGCATTGAAAGCTTTCAGAACTTATGTTTTACATTCTAAGGTGATTGCATATGTACCCACTAGTTCTGTAAAAGATATTTTGGTTCAAGCAGACAGTGATGGCAAAAGAGGAAGATGGCTTGCCAAAATTCAAGAGTTCGACTTGGAGGTTAAGCCAACAAAATTGGTAAAGGGGAAAGGTTTAGCTAAACTTTTAGCGGAATCTAATTTCAGAGATCTTGGGATAAACAGCTCTCAGGAGGAGGGAGAATGGTTAGACGTGAATGAACTTGAGGACCAAATAGTCGAAAACAGAATCGAGGAGAAATTTGCGTCGTCAAATTGGTACAAGGACATAGTAACATACTTACTGACATTGAAATGTCCAACTGACTTGTCTCCATCCAAATCTAGAACGCTAAAGTTGCATGCAATCAAATACTATATTTCTGAAAAATGATTATATTGGAAAGACTCGCTTGACTTCCTCTTGGTTTGTTTGGTCGAGTCAGAAACAGAAGAAGTAATAGATCAATTTCACAAAGGAGTATGTGGAGGACACCATGCTTGGAGGGATACGACATATAAAATCCTGAGGGCTGGTTATTACTGGCCCAAAATTTTCCCATATGTCAATGCTAAGGTACAAGCTTGCAGCCCTTGCCAATTTTTTGTAGGAAAACATAAACTACCAGTGATGCCATTGGTCCCAGTCAAGACAGAAGCTCCTTTTCAGCAATGGGGACTATACTTCATAGGTGAAATTAATCCTCATTCAAGTGCTCAAAACAGATGGATCCTGACCACTACAGACTATTTCACCAAATGGGTGGAAGCTATCCCAATAGGAAAGGCTATTGATTCAGTAGTTATAGACTTCTTAGAAGAAAATATCTTGTCTAGGTTCGGTTGTCCCAGAAAGATAGTCATAGACAATGCGCAAGCTTTTAAGTCTATGGCAATGGTCAGCTTTTGCCAGAAATATAATATTGTGTTGGGTCATTCCACATCATACTATCCTCAGGGAAATGGTTTGGCAGAATCTTTAAACAATAGATTAATCAGTATAATCAAGAAAATGTTAAACGAAAATAAAAAGTCTTGGCATTTGCATTTAAAATACGCTCTGTGGGCAAATCGGATAGGAACAAAAAAGTCTATCGGTACTTCTCCCTTTCAAATGGTATATGGAACAGATGTAGTGTTGCCTATAAACCTAGCACTTCCTGTAATGAAATTATGGCAGGATGAGAAGGAAGAACCGAATCCTCTCATGAGAAGGATAAATCAGTTGATTGAAGTTCAACAGCACAGGAAAGTAGTGGATGAAAAGTTGCAGAAGTACCAGGATGACATGAAGGTATTATTTGATCGTAAAGCCAAGGAAAGGAATTTTCTCCCCAGTGATCTGGTTTTGAGATGGGATGCTCGAAAAGAGGATTCAGAAAAAAATGGTAAATTTGATCATATTTGGTACGGACCATTTAAGGTAGCATCTCCGAAAGGAAAAAATTCATTTCTACTTGAAAATTTGGATGGTAAAATCTTGAATGCCCCTGTCAATAGGCATTTTTTAAAACATTATATGGAATAATTAATTTCCAGAAATTCTCATTGTATATACCGTTTTGTTTTTCATTTTTTTTGTTTAGAAAGTCTATTCTCATTTTGTAAATAAATAAAAATAAAATAAAATTAGTTAAGTTTTTATACCAAAAAATTGATATTTTTTATATTGTTTTGTTTACAGGATTCAAACAGATAGCTTGAACTCAAAGGATTAATTTGCCAAAAAATAGGTGATAGATAGTACTTTCTGTTATTTAAAAAAAAACAAAAAAAAATAAAAATGATAATGGTAAGGCAAAGTTATGAGTTACAGCAAAGTCCATTTTCTTAATAAATAATAAAAATTAAAAAAAAAAAAAAAAAAAAATGCGTTGCTTATCCCGTAAGATGATAGGTAAATAAAAGAGTTTTTTTTTTAATACTTAAACCTTAAGGGTTTCACTTAGAACAGGTTTAAAGGCATTTCGAAGTAAAAATCTTTAAGAAAAGAGTCCAAAGGGTTATTTTTTAATTTACAACCTATGTTTTTTGGCTTACAGATTGTTGGACATCTCCTTTTATACCCTCAGTATTGTTTTTCACTTTTTCGGGTTTTCCCATCGTAGTAGGAGAGATTATGTATTAACTTTTGAAATCAAAAAATAGTTAATTCAGTAAGACCAATCTTCATATTTTTTATTCTCTGATTAAAAGTGGTTATGTTTAGGTTGATTCTAACTCTCTTAGGTTTCTTAACAGTTTGTCTGAGGATTTAAGCTTACTCAAAAGAAAACCCCTGAAAATAATCTTTCCCTTTTTCTCTACAGACTAAGGGGTTTTGAAAGTTGAGAAAAGATTGGTCTAGAATAATCAAAACAAGTTGACAAACCTCTATAATAAATTTTTACACAGATAACCACCCCTGATATTTTAAGTATCAGTGATTGCCCCCGCTTCGTATTTATAAGCTAAGACAGATGGTGAAAGGAAATTCATATTTGATTGCCCCCATCTAGTCCCAAAGACGATGAAAGGAAATTCATTTAAATCATTTCCCTCGTCTAATATAAAAGAAATAGATAACGTCACCGAGGTACTGAACAGGCCCACTGGCAGTGAAGCAATATCTAAGTATAAATATATAATTAGCACTCGAAGCGGTGAAAGGAAATTCAGTAAAAAAGGGACATATAACTTCACTAGGGTACTGAATAGGCCCGCTGGCAGTGAAGAAATATATGAGATGTCTGTAAGGTTGTCATACTTATCTATCACTCTATTCTAGTTACCAGTTTTTCGAAACCAGATTTTCATCTTAAGTCAAGATAGAGCTCCCCAATTAAAATTATAAATTTTATTTTGATGCAAGCCAAAATTTACAAATCTGTTGAGTTTCCTAAGATTGTTCTAATCATTTTAATACTAACTTAAGTTCAGAATGAGAAGGAGAATATTATCAAGAAGACTACAACTGAGTTTAAAGCAAATAAGAAGTTTTGAAAAGATTTTCAAAAGTTGAAATGAAATCTCTTTTTCCTCTCCTTTAGCAGTTTTAGCAGTGATAAACCCTTGACACCATTTACCCAATGAAGGCACTGAATCTACATGTTCTCCTCGTCCCCCAAGGAGATGAGGTCCCCAGTTGGAGCCTATGTTGAAACAGATCTTAAATTTTTATCCCTAAGGCCTAAATTTTTCTTTTTCGGGTTTCGGCTTTTCATAAAATACGAGTTTCGTATCATTTCTAAGTACACGATACCTTTTTCTCAATTTTTTCTTAATTTTTCAGATAATGAAAGGGGAAAAGGTTTACAAAAATTATAAGACTCCCGATGCTTTTTATTTGAAAATTATTTAAAACGTGTTAAAATTTAAACTGATGATTTTTAAATTAAGCTTAAAAGAATTTTCAGGATTCAGGGTTTACTACAAACGAATTTTTGATGCAAATTGAATCGTGAAATCCCGGTCCCCGTTTTCCCCAAAACGTTGAATTCTTAATTTAAACATGAATTAATTTAGTCTCTTATAAGAAAGGTTAAGGGTTAAAATATTTATGTTGCGATTTCGGGATTCGCGGTTCAGTGAGATCACATCTCCTATCATCATCTTTCCCGAAATCCCGAATTACGAAACCTCGATCCACAATTTACGTTAAATTAAACTAATTATGTTTTGGACTTAATCGTGATTAGTAATTTAATTAAGATAAGTTAAGTCCTGTTTAAAAAGCAAGCCATCGCGATTTCGCGATTTCAGAGATCGGATTTTATTGATAACATACTTCTCAACATCAGGATTTCCGAAATCCCTAAAACGTCTAATCTCAATTAATTAATGTGCTGAAAGCGTTTAAATCTTAATTAAAACATCGCGATTTCACAATTTCCGAAATCGTTTTTCATCGACGACATACCTCTTGACATCGGGATTTCTGAAACCCCAAAAAATGAAGTTTTCATCTTTAAACTATGATTAACACTAATTAACCTTTTTTCAAAAACAAGATTAATGGTAATCATTATTTAAGTGTTCATTCATGTTTCGCTTTCCGATTAAGTAGGTTTCTCGTTTTCTTCAAAAGCCCGAAGGCGCCTAAATACGAACATTAAATGTGTATCTCAGAAAAATATCTTCTGCATTAAGAACTTTAAATTCGTGACAGTTGTGCAAATCTTGTCGTTTTTAAATGTATTCAAAATAAACATTCGAATTTCTGTGTTTTTCATTTTAAGCTGAGCTCGTTCATCCATTTTCTATAACAGGTTTTCAATTAAACGCAAAATTCATGGCACCCAAAAAGGCACCGAAGAAGAATGAAGACGCAGAGGAAGGAGATATTATCTATGACACCACTCCACATGTTATAGATTCTATTAAATCTTGGACTCAAATCTCCGAATTGCTGGAATACGAGTTTGAGAATGCTCATCCTGATTCTGAAAATCATTTCCAGGACATAGCTGAGTCAGAGCTTCATAAGATCGTTGCGTGCCCGAGGCTCGTGGCATACACTGATATGATTAGCTGGGCTCTAGATAAGGTTGATATCCCAACCAGGAGCATTTTAAACGAGCAAGGAGCTATCGTCGGCTCATTCAGACCAGAGCACGTTTAAGTAATGTATAAACTCTCGCCAAATCCTAAACATACTTTTAATGCTGAATTTTTAGCAGAGTTTCAGAGAAAAGAATGTATTGAGGCAGACCAGACATATCCCGATATGATTAGAGGATGGGCGAGGTCTCAAGCAAAGTTTAGGACTGATGAATGCAGGTGCTACTTTTCAACGCGCAATGGATATTGCTTTTGTTGGCAAACGGGACAAGTTTGTAGTCATCTATTTGGATGATCTTACTGTTTTTTCTAAATCGGATGAAGACCATATGATTCATCTCAAACAGACATTTGAAAAATGCCGCAGGTTTGGTCTATCCTTAAATCCTAAGAAGTCTCATTTTGCTATGCAAGAAGGCAAGCTGTCAGGTCACATCGTATCTCGAGATGGAATTAGAATTGACCCTAAAAGAGTAGAAGCTATAGATACAATAGCTATTCCTAGGAATGTGAAAGAAATTCAATCATTTTTAGAAAAAATAAATTTTTTGAGAAGATTTATTCCTAACTTCGCTGAAATTGTGAAATTGATTACAGATATGCTTAGAAAAAATAGTGAAGTAAAATGGACAACATAAGCTAAAGCATCCTTTGCCCATATCAAGAAGGTTATAAGTGAGGCGCCAGTACTAGCAAGCCTCAATTATCTCAAAGATTTTCTTATTTTTTCATTTTCCTCTGAACACACACTTGCTATTGTACTCCTTCAGAAGAACGAAGAAGGTTTCGAGCAACCGATAGCCTTCTTTAGCAAAAGTCTCCGAGATGTTGAACTCAAATATAATATAATGGAAAAGCAAGCATATGTTATGGTAAAATCATTGAAATCTTTCAGAACTTATGTTTTACATTCTAAGGTGATTGCATATGTACCCACTAGTTCTGTAAAAGATATTTTGGTTCAAGCAGACAGTGATGGCAAAAGAGGAAGATGGCTTGCCAAAATTCAAGAGTTCGACTTGGAGGTTAAGCCAACAAAATTGGTAAAGGGGCAAGGTTTAGCTAAACTTTTAGCTGAATCTAATTTCAGAGCTCTTGGGATAAATAGCTCTCAGGAGGAGGGAGAATGGTTAGACGTGAATGAACTTGAGGACCAAATAGTCGAAAACAGAATCGAGGAGAAATTCACGTCGTTGAATTGGTACAAGGGCATAGTAACATACTTACTGACATTGAAATGTCCAATTGACTTGTCTCCATCCAAAGCTAGAACACTAAAGCTGCATGCAATCAAATACTGTATTTATGAAAAACGATTATATTGGAAAGACCCACTTGGCTTCCTCTTGGTCTATCTGGTCGAGTCGAAAATAGAAGAAGTAATAGATCAATTTCACGAAGGAGTATGTGGAGGACACCACGCTTGGAGGGATACGGAATATAAAATCCAGAGGGCTAGTTATTACTGGCCCAAAATTTTCCCAGATGTCAATGCTAAGGTACGAGCTTGCAGCCCTTGCCAATTTTTTGCAGGAAAACATAAACTACCAGTGATGCCATTGGTCCCAGTCAAGACAGAAGCTCCTTTTCAGCAATGGGGACTATACTTCATAGGTTAAATTAATCCTCATTCAAGTGCTCAACACAGATGGATCCTGACCACTACAGACTATTTCACCAAATGGGTGGAAGATATCCCAACAAGAAAGGCTATTGATTCAGTAGTTATAGACTTCTTAGAAGAAAATATCTTGTCTAGGTTCGGTTGTCCCAGAAAGATAGTCACAGACAATGCACAAGCTTTTAAGTCTATGGCAATGGTCAGCTTTTGCCAGAAATATAATATTGTGCTGGGTCATTCCACAATATACTATCCTCAGGGAAATGGTCTGGCAGCATCTTCAAACAAGATCTTAATCAGTATAATCAAGAAAATGTTAAACGAAAATAAAAATTCTTGGCATTTGCATTTAAAATACTCTTTGTGGGCAAATCGGATAGGCACAAAAAAATCTATCGGTACTTCTCCCTTTCAAATGGTATATGGAACAGATGTAGTGTTGCCTATAAACCTAGCACTTCCTGTAATGAAATTATGGCAAGATGAGATGGAAGAACTGAATCCTCTCATGAGAAGGATAAATCAGCTGATTGAAGTTCAGCAGCACAGGGCGGTAGTGGATGAAAAGTTGCAGAAGTACCAGGATGACATGAAGGTATTATTTGATCCTAAAGCCAAGGACAAGAATTTTCTCCTCGGGGATCTGGTTTTCAGATGGGATGCTCGAAAAGAGGATTCAGGAAAAAATGGTAAATTCGATCATATTTGGTACGAACCATTTAAGGTAGCATCTCCTGAAGGAAAAAATTCATTTCTGCTTGAAAATTTGGATGGTAAAATCTTGAATGCCCCTGTCAACAGGCGTTTTTTAAAACATTATATGGAATAATTAATTTCCAGAAATTCTCATTGTATATATCGTTTTGTTTTTCATTTTTTTTTTTAGAAAGTCTATTCTCATTTTGTAAATAAATAAAAATAAAATAAAATTAGTTAAGTTTTTATACCAAAAAACTAATATTTTTGATATTGTTTTGTTTACAGGATTCAAATGGACAGCTTGAACTCAGAGGATTAATTTGCCAAAAAATAGGTGATAGATAGTACTTTCTGTTATTTAAAAAAAAAAATGATAATGGTAAGGCAAAGTTATGAGTTACAACAAAGTCCATTTTCTTAATAAATAATAAAAATTAAAAAAAAAAAAAAATTGTGTTGCTTATCCCGTAAGCTGATAGGTAGATAAAAGTGTTTTTTTTTAATACTTAAACCTTAAGGGTTTCACTTAGAACAGGTTTAAAGGCATTTCGAAGTAAAAATCTTTAAGAAAAGAGTCCAAAGGGTTATTTTTGAATTTACAACCTATGTTTTTTGGCTTACAGATTGTTGGACATCTCCTTTTATACCCTCAGTATTGTTTTTCACTTTTTCGGGTTTTCCCATCGTAGTAGGAGAGATTATGTATTAACTTTTGAAATCAAAAAATAGTTAAATTCAATAAGACCAGTCTTCATAGTTTTTATTCTCTGATTAAAAGTGGTTATGTTTAGGTTGATTCTAACTCTCTTAGGTTTCTTAACAGTTTGTCTGAGGATTTAAGCTTGCTCAAAAGAAAACCGCTGAAATAATCTTTCCCTTTTTCTCTACAGACTAAGGGGTTTTGAAAGTTGAGAAAAGATTGGTCTAGAATAATCAAAACAAGTTGACAAACCTCTATTGTAAATTTTTACACAGATAACCACCCCTGATATTTTAAGTATCATTGATTTCCCCCGCTTCGTATTTATAATCTAAGACAGATGGGGAAAGGAAATTCATATTTGATTGCCCCCATCTAGTCCCAAAGACAATGAAAGGAAATTCATTTAAATGATTTCCCTCGTCTAATATAAAAGAAACAGATAACGTCACCGGGGTACTGAACAGGCCCGCTGGTAGTGAAGCAATATCTAAGTATAAATATATAATTAGCACTCGAAGCGGTGAAAGGAAATTCAGTAAAAAAGGGACAGATAACTTCACTGGGGTATTGAACAGGCCCGCTGATAGTGAAGCAATATCTGAGGTGTCTGTAAGGTTGTCATACTTATATATCACTCTATTCTAGTTACCAGTTTTTCGAAACCGGATTTTCATCTTAAGTCAAGATAGAGCTCCCCAATTAAAATTATAAATTTTATTTTGATGCAAGCTGAAATTTACAAATCTGTTGAGTTTCCTAAGATTTTTCTAATCATATTAATACTAACTTAAGTTCAGAACGAGAAGGAGAATATTATGAAGAAGACTACAACTGAGTTTAAAGAAAATAAGAAGTTTTGAAAAGATTTTCAAAAGTTGAAATGAAATCTCTTTTTCCTCTCCTTTAGCATTTTTAGCAGTGATAAACCCTTGACACCATTTACCCAATGAAGGCACTGAGTCTACATGTTCTCCTCGTCCCACAAGGAGACGAGGTCCCCAGTTGGAGCCTATGTTGAAACAGATCTTAAATTTTTATCCCTAAGGCCTAAATTTTTCTTTTTCGGGTTTCGGCTTTTCATAAAATACGAGTTTCGTATCATTTCTAAGTACACGATACCTTTTTATCAATTTTTTCTTAATTTTTCAGATAATGAAAGGGAAAAAGGTTTACAAAAATTATAAGACTCCCAACCCTTTTTATTTGAAAATTATTTAAAACGTGTTAAAATTTAAACTAACGATTTTTAAATTAAGCTTAAAAGAATTTTCAGGATTCGGGGTTTACTACAAACAAATTTTTGATGCAAATTGAATCGTGAAATCCCGATCCCCGTTTTCCCGAAACGTTGAAATCTTAATTTAAACACGAATTAATTTAGTCTATTATACGAAAGGTTAAGGGTTAAAATAATTATGTCATGATTTCGGGATTCGCGGTTTAGTGAGATCACATCTCCTGTCATCATGTTTCCCGAAATCCCGAATTACGAAACACTGATCCACAATTTACGTTAAATTAAACTAATTCTGTTTTGGCCTTCATCGTGATTAGTAAGTTAATTAAGATAAGTTAAGTCCTGTTTAAAAAGCAAGCCATCACAATTTTGCGATTTGGAAGATCAGATTTTATTGATAACATACTTCTCAACATCAGGATTTCCGAAATCCCGAAAACGTCTAATCTCAATTAATTAATGTGCTAAAAGCGTTTAAATCTTAATTAAAACATCGCAATTTCGCAATTTCAAAAATCGTTTTTCATCGATGACATACCTCTTGACATCAGGATTTTCGAAACCCCGAAAAATGAAGTTTTCAGCTTTAAACTATGATTAACACTAATTAACCTTTTTTCAAAAACAAGATTAATGGTAATCATTGTTATCACGCAGTTTGTAGTTTAGGTCAAAAGGCTAGAGGATAAGGGTCAAACTGGCGAAACAGGAACCTTCCCCACCTAATGTCACCTCGATGGGGGGTTCTTTCTGTTTAGGGAGGTTATCCCAGGGGAGACATCCCTGGTAACCTGGGGTTTGAAGAGGCAAAGAATATAAGGTCAGGAGTTTAAGGTTTTTCCCTCCTCTCAGGTTACCACCAGTATCAGATATTCTGGCTAATCAGCCAATAAAGAAGTGAAGTCTCTATTGAGAACACCTGCCTAGAACAAGACAATAACAACACTATATGTATATTTGCAGGTTATAATTCAAAGGGTTAGTACTTCTTGACTATCTGATTTCATTCAACAAGCAATATTATAGAAAAATGAGGTCAACGATCTATAGGACAGCCTATGCAAGATCACCAATTCATCAATGTCTATAATAATGACCAAGCCAACGTTACTTTCAATCAACAATAGCTCAATAAATGCTTGACGTCATCATTAATTTCTTTAATTGCTAGTCAGAAGGGTTGTTGCGTCAGGTATGACATTAGCCCTAGTTAGTGGCGTTAAGGTTAGTTAGGGTTTCAAAAAAATGAAAGTTTTAAAAGATGATTTTGAACACTACAAGCTCAACGTTGTAAGTCTAACCAGTGTCTTAGGGTAAAATGGAGTCAAAAACAAGGGAAAAAAAAATCTTGGGAGGATTTAGAATTCAGAGACTGGAGGGTAGGGTTCTATGGTGCTGCAATGGCAGGGCCCTAGAATCAAAACCCTAAGGGAAGGAGGCTCATTCCGGTGTTGCTTAAGCAAGGCCTCATGCTCCTTCCTCTTTCTCTAAACACACTTGGAAAAACGTCTAGCTTCAAAGTACAGATCTAAGGGAGAAAAGTGTTGCAAGAGCAAGGCTTTTCAAACCCTAGAAGGTTAAAACCCTAGGTGTAGACCTTCCATGAGAGAAACACCATAAATGCCAAGAGAAATCCTGCAAGAAGAGTTGTGCCTCACTTCCAACACCAAAAATACCAAGCAAAAGGCTAAAAGATAGTCTCTCACAAGAGAGTGAGTTATGTTATGTTCAAAATGAGGAAAAACATCCTCTATTTATACTAATCCATGACCTTTGAATTAAAATTTAGGTCATTAAAACAGTCGACAAGGCTGACTACAAAATTTACACTGTTTTTACATTAACTGCTAGAAAAATGACATAATATGAGAAAAAAAAGGGAAGTCAAGCCCTTCTGAGGGAGACGTTGACCATTTTTTGGGCATATCCATCATCCAGAGGCCAGACGTTGGCCCTTCTAAGGCTCCTCCAAGATGCCACATGTGCCAAATAGCCTCAGCACACTACCACATGCTCCAGACAACGTCCAACTCTCCTAGGTGACGTCCTGTCCATCAAAGGCAAATGTTCCATCTCCAGTGGGTGATTCCCCCTAGGTCAGGCTCTGCCAAAGTGTCTTGGGTGGAACGTCCTTCTTTCTTTATGTGAAAAAGCTCATCACAATGTTGTCCTATCTCTGTCATCCCAGCAACCATCTGATGGGCTCTTCAGCCCCATGGAGGTCCAAGCTAATCATATCCCCACGTGTATCGATCCACTGGTACCTGTCCATTGGGTATGGTCTTTCACATCAAAAACTTCACCCTCCATGGGCTCATCAGTCCTCGGGATCATAGCAATGTCAATCATATCTCATCATTAAATTTATCAAATACATGCATAAAACCCCTAGCATATCCTCTAAGAGCTCAAAGACATTACACTGATCTACTATACAAAGTCGAAGAAATAGACAGAACAACCTATTGGGCTAGTATCCATAAGAAAAGGAAAGTTTCCACAGAAGATTATTCAAGCCATGTTCATGAAGTGATATGGTCTAAGGATGTCCAGTCATAGTGAAGACCAGGGGTAGGTATTGTCTGTGGGTGCCTTTGTAGGAGGTGAGTTGTACCCATCATGGATGCACTTTTTCCAAGCCCCTTTATTGCCTTTATTCTTTATTTATT
>ML778165.1:137883-160515 GCA_009831015.1 Picea engelmannii | reverse complement strand
GTTCTTGGGAAGAGATATCACTCTTATGAGAAAGACTCCATTTCCTTTTGGCGGGAGCTAATTTGATATGGAGGACGCTTGGAGGTTCAGATTCTGCCATAGGTTCATTGCCTGGATCCCATATTTCACAATTCAGGTTTCTTTGCTGAATGTAGTCATCAAAATCAAGATTTCTTTCAATCTGAAAGGCCATGTCTTGTGCTTCTTCTAAGGTTGTTGGTGACTGGTCCTTAACGTTGAATTGCAAGGTTCCTTCTAAGGAGGATAGGTAGTGATCGATGATGGCTTATTCTGAACCAACCTTTGACCGGATCTTTTTAAGGACAAGATTGAACCTATCACTGAAATCTCTTGTACTTTCACAAGGTCCTTTGCAAATGTTGAGGTATTCAGAAAAGGAGTCTTGTGAATACTCATTATCACACCACCTTATTTTAAAGGCCTTTTGCAGCTCTTCAATGTTGTTTATGCTTCCCTTGGGGTATCCATCAATCCAGACTTTAGCATCTCCTGTAAGAGAACTCGCAAAGAGCCTCATAAATACATCAGGTTGGTCTTGACCGGCCAAATGAAAGTCAACACTGTCGCAAAAATGGGTCCAATGTGTGTTTCCAGGGGTACCCTTTCCTGAAAAGAAAGGTAGCCAAGAGTTTGCATTTGTGGGCAAATCATGTACTCCACCTTGGATGTTGCTAAAGTCAAAGAAGTTGAAACTCTCTGAGTGAGACCATTTGTGAGGATTTGGATTGATTGGAGGTATAGGGTTTGTTAGAGTGGTGGTTGTCACAGTAGCAGGATTTGAATATAGTTTTCCGCTATGGGTCGTCATGGAGTCGCCAGATAGTTTTCCTGAAACTATCAAAGAATAGGGGAATAAAGTCTTAGTGGAGTCGCCAAGTAAGCTTGTAAGAGAAAGGTCTTTGAGGCAAGGCATACCAAAGGATTTGTCATTCGAGGAAGATTGACTCGGTGTTCCCCGGCAACGGTGCCAAAATGTTATCGCACAATTTGTAGTTTAGGTCAAAAGGCTAGAGGATAAGGGTCAAACTCATGAAACAGGAACCTTCCCCACCCAATGTCACCTCGATGGGGAGATATTTCTGTTTAGGGAGGTTAGCCCAGAGGAGATGTCCTCGATAACCTGGGGTTTGAAGAGGCAAAGAATATAAGGTCGTGAGTTTAAGTTTTTTCCCTCCTCTCAGGTTACCGCCAGTATCAGATATTCTGACTAATCAGCCAATAAAGAAGTGAAGTCCCTGTTGAGAACACCTTCCCGGAACAAGACAATAACAACACTATATGTATATTTGCAGGTTATAATTCAAAGGGTTAGTACTTCCTGACTATCTGATTTCATTCAACAAGCAATATTATAGACAAATGAGGTCAATGTTCTATAGGACAGCTTATGCACGATCACCAATTCATCAATGTCTATAATAATGACCAAGCCAATGTTACTTTCAATCAACAATAGCTCAATAAATGCTTGACATCATCATTAATTGCTTTAATTGCTAGTCAGAAGGGTTGTTGCGTCAAGTATGACGTCATCCCTAGTTAGTGGCGTTAGGGTTATTTAAGGTTTCAAAAAAATGAAAGTTTTAAAAGATGATTTTGAACACTACAAGATCAACGTTGTAAGTCTAACCAGTGCCTTAGGGTAAAATGGAGTCAAAATCAAGGGAAAAAGAAATCTTGGGAGGATTTAGAATTCAGAGACTGGAGCATAGGGTTCTATTGTGCTGCAATGGCAGGGCCCTAGAATCAAAACCCTAAGGGAAGGAGGCTCATTCCGGTGTTGCTTAAGCAAGGCCTCATCCTCCTTCCTCTTTCTCTAAACACACTTGGCAAAACGGCTAGCTTCAAAGTACAGATCTAAGGGAGAAAATTGTTGCAGGAGCAAGGCTTTTCAAACCCTAGAAGGTTAAAACCCTAGGTGTAGACCTTCCATGAGAGAAACACCATAAATGCCAAGAGAAATCCTCCAAGAAGATTTGTGCCTCACTTCCAACACCAAAAATACCAAGCAAAAGGCTAAAAGATAGTCTCTCACAAGAGAGTGAGTTATGTTATGTTCAAAATGAGGAACAACGTCCTTTATTTATACCAATCCATGACCTTTGAATTAAAATTTAGTTCATTAAAACAGCTGACAAGGCTGACTACAAAATTTACACTGTTTTTACATTAACTCCTAGAAAAATGACATAATATGAGCAAAAAGAGGGATGTCAAGCCCTTCTGAGGGAGACGTTGGCCCTTTTTTGGGCATATCCAGCATCCAGAGGCCAGACGTTGGCCCTTCTAAGGCTCCTCCAAGCTGCCACACATGCCAAATAACCTCAACACACTTCCACATGCTCCAGACAACCTCCATCTCTCCTAGGTGACATCCTGTCAATCAAAGGCAAACGTTCCATCTGCAATGGGTGATTCCCCCTAGGCCGGGCTCTACCAAAGTGTCCTGGGTGGAACGTCCTTCTTTCTTTCTGTGCAAAAGCTCATCACAATGTTGTCCTGTCTCTGCCATCCCAGCAACCATATGATGGGCTCTTCAGCCCCATGGAGGTCCAAGCTAATCATATCCCCATGTGTACCAGTCCACTGGTACCTGTCCCTCGGGTATGGTCCTGCACATCAAAAACTTCTCCCTCCATGGGCTCATCAGTCCTCGGGATCATAGCAATGTCAATCATATCTCATAATTAAATTTATCAAATACATGCATAAAACCCCTAGCATATCCTTTAAGAGCTCAAAGACATTACACTGATCTACTATACAAAGTCGAAGAAATAGATAGAACAACCTATTGGGCCAGTATCCATAAGAAAAGGAAATTTTCCACAGAAGATTATTCAAGCCATGTTTGTGAAGTGATATGGTCTAAGGATGTCCATTCATAGTGAATACCAGGGGTAGGTATTGTCTGTGGGTGCCTTTGTAGGAGGTGAGTTGTACCCGTCATGGATGCACTTTTTCCAAGCCCCTTTATTGCCTTTATTCTTTATTTATTTCTTTTCTTTCTTTTTACTTCAAGGTCTGACCAGAGGACACTGCCTTGGCATGGTGACCAGAGATGACAGTGTTACCCACTGGTATTTTCGCAGAAATGATAAGGATGGCTCATGATGAGACTCCCTTTCCCTTGGCCAAGCAACCAAAGGTCATTTCCCTGGTGTGGTGACCAGATAATGGAAATGTCATACTGCTAGATACCTATGAACATAATGGGTCGGCTCATGATGAGACCCCCCATCCTCTTGGTTAGGTCCTGTTTTATTATTTTTCTTAGGGTCCCTTTTGTTTCTTATCGAGAGGCCTTTTATTGCCTTCTCGGGGATCCCTGGGCGAAGCATCTCTAGGTTTTATTTCCTATGGATTTTATCTTTTACGAGCTACTTTTACCCCCTGGACCTTTAGCCCCTTCTTCCCACAGGACAAAGTGTAACCCTCAAAGGTCATCCTAATGGCCGGACTATGGGAATGGGATGGATTTATGGGAGATAATATGTAAAGTGATAGTATGGTGGGAGCGGACGATGGCTCTTCAAATCCCCCCTGGTGGCCAACCAAAACCCATGGATACCAACTTGCTAGGGCATCTCGTTAATCCCCCAAACAATGGTCAAGTGGGTTAGTGTAAGATCCAAGAAGTCGTCAGAAATGTAAGGAACCTAATGCATATGTAAGAAAGTTATAATGATCAAACATGACACATACAATGATACCTGGACCAATTACCTCATGGAGCAAGAGTCTTCTCTGATGCAAGTCCAAGCCGATGGTGATGGATGTTGTTGTTACTGACAGGACAAATCTGGCAAAGAAAAGAAGGATGGGCCCTCTAGGGCCATGCTCGGGTCAATCCTACTCTCAGTACTCCATGTCTAGGACCTGTGGGCCTCGAGACATGATCTCCTAGTTATCCCTAGAAAATGGGGATAACAATCATTATTTAAGTGTTCATTCATGTTTCTCTTTCCGATTAAGTAGGTTTCTCATTTTCTTCAAAAACCCGAAGGCGCCTAAATACGGACATTAAATGCGTATCTCGGAAAAATATCTTCCGCATTAAGAGCTTTAAATTCGTGACAGCTGTGCAAATCTTGTCATTTTTAAATGTATTCAAAATAAACATTCGAATGTCTGTCTTTTCATTTTAAGTTGAGCTCGTTCATCCATTTTCTGTAACAGGTTTTCAATTAAACGCAAAAGTCATGGCACCCAAAAAGGCACCGAAGAAGAATGAAGACACACAGGAAGGAGATATTATCTCCGACACCACTCCACATGCTATAGATTCTATTAAATCTTGGACTCAAATCTCCAAATTGTTGGAATACGAGTTTGAGAATGCTCATCCTGATTCTGAAAATCATTTCTGGGACATAGCTGAGTCAGAGCTTCATAAGATCGTTGTGTGCCCGAGGCTCGTGGAATACACTGATATGATTAGCTGGGCTCTGGATAAGGTCGATATCCCAACTGGAGCATTTTAAATGAGCAAGGAGCTATCATCAGCTCATTCAGACCAGAGCACATTCAAGTAATGTATAAACTCTCGCCAAATCCTAAACATACTTTTAATGCTGAATTTTTAGCAGAGTTTCAGAGAAAAGAATGCATTGAGGCAGACCAGACATATCCCGATATGATTAGAGCATGGGCGAGGTCTAAAGCAAAGTTTAGGGCTGATTCCCATGGGATTTATGCTACAACATCCTTAAATGAATACATGGTATATGTAGCCATTATGTTATGTAGACTTTTCGGGAGAAAAGATCCCTGTCATTTTCATGCAAATTGGGTGCCCTTTTTAGAGGAAGCTTCAGAAGGAAATGGTTTTAACTGGCATAAGATTTTGTCAGATAACCTAACACAAGAAATCTTAAACTACAAAGCAGCAAAATCAAAGGGACAACTAGCAACTTTTTATATGTGCTGGGTCATTCCACATATAATATTGTTAAGAAAATACAATATTGTGTTGGGTCATTCCACATCATACTATCCTCAGGGAAATGGTCTGGCATAATTTTCAAACAAGAGCTTAATCAGTATAATCAAGAAAATGTTAAACGAAAATAAAAAGTCTTGGCATTTGCATTTAAAATACGCTCTGTGGGAAAATCGGATAGGCACAAAAAAGTCTATCGGTACTTCTCCCTTTCAAATGGTATATGGAACAGATGTAGTGTTGCCTATAAACCTAGCACTTCCTGTAATGAAATTATGGCAAGACGAGAAGGAAGAGCCGAATCCTCTCACAAGAAGGATAAATCAGCTGATTGAAGTTCAACAACACAGGGCGGTAGTGGATGAAAAGTTGCAGAAGTACCAGGATGACATGAAGGTATTATTTGATCGTAAAGCCAAGGACAAGAATTTTCTCCCCAGGGATCTGGTTTTGAGATGGGATGCTCGAAAAGAGGATTCAGGAAAAAATCGTAAATTAGATCATATTTGGTACGGACCATTTAAGGTAGCATCTCCTGAAGGAAAAAATCCATTTCTGCTTGAAAATTTGGATGGTAAAATCTTGAATGCCCCTGTCAACGGGTGTTTTTTAAAACATTATATGGAATAATTCATTTCCAGAAATTCTCATTGTATATACCGTTTTGTTTTTCATTTTTTTTTTAGAACGTCTATTCTCATTTTGTAAATAAATAAAAATAAAATAAAATTAGTTAATTTTTTATACCAAAAAACTGATATTTTTGATATTGTTTTCTTTACAGGATTCAAACAGATAGCTTGAACTCAGAGGATTAATTTGCCAAAAAATAGGTGATAGATAGTACTTTCTGTTATTATATATATATATATATATATATATATATATATATATATATATATATATATATATATATATATATATATATATATATATATATATATATATATATATAATGGTAAGGCAAAGTTTTGAGTTATAACAAAGTCCATTTTCTTAATAAATAATAAAAATTAAAAAAACAAAATTGCGTTGCTTATCCCGTAAGATGATAGGTAAATAAAAGCGTTTTTTTTTTAATACTTAAACCTTAAGGGTTTCACTTAGAACAGGTTTAAAGGCATTTCGAAGTAAATATCTTTAAGAAAAGAGTCCAAAGGGTTATTTTTGAATTTACAACCTATGTTTTTTGGCTTACAAATTGTTGGACATCTCCTTTTATACCCTCAGTATTGTTTTTCACTTTTTCGGGTTTTCCCATCATAGTAGGAGAGATTATGTATTAACTTTTGAAATCAAAAAATAGTTAAATTCAGTAAGACCAATCTTCATAGTTTTTATTCTCTGATTAAAAGTGGTTATGTTTAGGTTGATTCTGACTGTCTTAGGTTTCTTAACAGTTTGTCTGAGGATTTAAGCTTGCTCAAAAGAAAACCCCTGAAAACAATCTTTCCCTTTTTCTCTACAGACTAAGGGGTTTTAAAAGTTGAGAAAATATTGGTCTAGAATAATCAAAACAAGTTGACAAACCTCTATTGTAAATTTTTACACAGATAACCACCCCTGATATTTTAAGTATCATTGATTGCCCCCGCTTCGTATTTATAAGCTAAGACAGATGGTGAAAGGAAATTCATATTTGATTTCCCCCATCTAGTCCCAAAGACGATGAAAGGAAACTCATTTAAATGATTGCCCTCGTCTAATATAAAAGAAACAGATAACTTCACCAGGGTACTGAACAGGCTCGTTGGCAGTGAAGCAATATCTGAGTATAAATATATAATTAGCACTCGAAGCGGTGAAAGGAAATTCAATAAAAAAGGGACAGATAACTTCACCGGGGTACTGAACAGGCCCGCTGGCAATGAAGCAATATCTTAGGTGTCTGTAAGGTTGTCATACTTATCTATCACTCTATTCTAGTTACCAGTTTTTCGAAACCGGATTTTCATCTTAAGTCAAGATAGAGCTCCCCAATTAAAATTATAAATTTTATTTTGATGCAAGCTGAAATTTACAAATCTGTTGAGTTTCCTAAGATTGTTCTAATCATCTTAATACTAACTTAAGTTCAGAACGAGAAGGAGAATATTATGAAGAAGACTACAACTGAGTTTAAAGCAAATAAGAAGTTTTGAAAAGATTTTCAAAAGTTGAAATGAAATCTCTTTTTCCTCTCCTTTAGCAGTTTTAGCAGTGATAAACCCTTGACACCATTTACCCAATGAAGGCACTGAGTCTACATGTTCTCCTCGTCCCACAAGGAGACGAGGCCCCCATTTGGAGCCTATGTTGAAACAGATCTTAAATTTTTATCCCTAAGGCCTAAATTTTTCTTTTTCGGGTTTCGGCTTTTCATAAAATAAGAGTTTCGTATCATTTCTAAGTACACGATACCTTTTTCTCAATTTTTTCTTAATTTTTTAGATAATGAAAGGGAAAAAGGTTTACAAAAATTATAAGACTCCTGACGATTTTTATTTGAAAATTATTTAAAATGTGTTAAAATTTAAACTAACGATTTTTAAATTAAGCTTAAAAGAATTTTCAGGATTCGGGGTTTACTACAAACAAATTTTTGATGCAAATTGAATCGTGAAATCCCGATCCCCGTTTTCCCGAAATGTTGAAATCTTAATTTAAACACGAATTAATTTAGTCTCTTATATGAAAGGTTAAGGGTTAAAATAATTATGTCGCGATTTCAGGCTTCGTGGTTTAGTGAGATCACATCTCCTGTCATCATGTTTCCCGAAATCCCAAATTACGAAACCCCGATCCACAATTTACGTTAAATTAAACTAATTTTGTTTTGGCCTTAATCGTGATTAGTAAGTTAATTAAGATAAGTTAAGTCCTGTTTAAAAAGAAAGCCATCGCGATTTCACAATTTCGGAGATCGGATTTTATTGATAACATACTTCTCAACATCAGGATTTCTGAAATCCCGAAAATGTCTAATCTCAATTAATTAATGTGCTAAAATCATTTAAATCTTAATTAAAACATCGCGATTTCACGATTTTGCAATTTCGGAAATCGTTTTTCATCGACGACATACCTCTTGACATCAAGATTTCCGAAACCCCGAAAAACAAAGTTTTCAGCTTTAAACTATGATTAACACTAATTAACCTTTTTTCAAAAACAAGATTAATTGTAATCATTATTTAAGTGTTCATTCATGTTTCGCTTTCCGATTAAGTAGGTTTCTCGTTTTCTTCAAAAACCCGAAGTCTCTTAAATACGGACATTAAATGCGTATCTCGGAAAAATATCTTCCGCAATAAGAGCTTTAAATTCATGACAGCTGTGCAAATCTTGTCATTTTTAAATGTATTCAAAATAAACATTCGAATGTCTGTGTTTTCATTTTAAGCTGAGCTCGTTCATCCATTTTCTTTAACAAGTTTTCAATTAAATGCAGAAGTCGTGGCACCCAAAAAGGCACTGAAGAAGAATGAAGATGCACAGGAACGAGATATTATCTCCGACACCACTCCACATGCTATAGATTCTATTAAATCTTGGACTCAAATCTCCGAATTGCTGGAATACGAGTTTGAGAATGCTCATCTTGATTCTGAAAATCATTTCTGGGACATAGCTGAGTCAGAGCTTCATAAGATCGATGCATGCCCAAGGCTCGTGGCATACACTGATATGATTAGTTGGGCTCTGGATAAGGTTGATATTCCAACAAGGAGAATTTTAAACAAGCAAGGAGCTATCGTTGGCTCATTAAGACCAGAGCACATTCAAGTAATGTATAAACTCTCGCCAAATCCTAAACATACTTTTAATGCTGAATTTTTAGCAGAGTTTCAGAGAAAAGAATGTATTGAAGCAGACCAGACAATCCCGATATGATTAGAGGATGGGTGAGGTCTCAAGCAAAGTTTAGGGCTGATTCCCATGGGATTTATGCTACAACATCCTTAAATGAATACATGGTATATGTAGCCATTATGTTATGTAGACTTTTGGGGAGAAAAGATCCCTGTCATTTTCATGCAGATTGGGTGCCCTTTTTAGAGGAAGCTTTAGAAGGAAATGGTTTTAACTGGCATAAGATTTTGTTAGATAACCTAACACAAGAAATCCTAAACTACAAAGCAGCAAAATCAAAGGGACAACCAGTAGCTTTTTATATGTCTGCATACATTATGGATGCAATCTGTTTTGTGACTCCCTTTCCATTAATGAATTGGAGTTGGAGCATTTCCTGTCCAGAACCCATTCATAAATATCACTCGGCCCTTTAAGAAGAAAATGCTACAGATGCATTTTATGAGGTTTTTCATTTTATTATTATTCCTATGCACAGAATGTTTTTTGGATGCGAACCCCCTCGCATTTTTTATGTAATCACAGAAAGTCTTAAAGCAGTTGTCGACTGGTTTATTGAGGAAAATTTTTCCTACATTAGGGTTTATGGATGTTCCATTCCCCCTCATGCACTCCCTAAATTCCTACTGGACAGATTGGTGTGCAGGGAGGTAGCTCATCAGATAGTAAAGGGCGGTGTTGGATTAGAATTAAAAGCAGCTCAGAAGAAATCATGGCCATCTTTCCCTGTTCATATTGGGAAATTTTCTTTATTAAATTTAGGCCATTCTAAGGTAGAGGCTTAGTCATTAGAAGAAGTGAAATTAGTAGATATTGAGCACAGAAAATATGACCCCTACCAAGTAATAAGTAGGCATTTCATACATTGTAATATAAAGGCGTATGAACATGAAGCATCTATTTATGATGATATATTTAAAGATGTATGAACAGGAAGGGCCCCCTCCAGGGTTTGAAACTAATACACAGGATAAAGAAAATACCAAAGGCAAGTTGAAGAATACTGAGATACCTTCCCGAGATACAGAGGGTTCTCAAACAAAAGAATCGGGAACAGAGAGGGGAAAAGAGTTGGAAACAACTCCAGAAATCATGAAGGATGTTCCAGAAAAGATAGGAGGAACAACATCAACAGAGCTCAGTAGTCCTATCACCTCTTTAACTCCATTGAAGTCAATGTTTGGAATCCCCCGTGAAGGAGCTTTATATGTCAGTGATCTAGAGCCGATTTCAAGAGATGAAATCCCCCCATCAGATTACTTTTTCAGTAAAAAGCGAAGAGCAGTCTTGAAACAAGAAATTCATCCAAGAGGAGAGGGGATGATTAAAAAGCATAGGATTATTATGAATGGAAAGAAACTCAAAGATGGAGAATTTGCTACAGATTTAGCAGGTACAATGGGTGCTATAGCATCAGCAAATGTGTATTCTATTGGCAATTTAACAACTATGCTCGAACAAAAAGACCAAACAATAATTCAGTTGCAAGACAAATTAAAAGAAACTGAGAGAAATATTGGTTGGGGAATACAAAAGGGTCTAGAACAATCTAGACTAAAGGATATGCAAGTAATTCAGAAAATGAATAAAGACTTGGAGGAGGCAAAACACATAATACAGGTCACACAGGAACAGGTCCGAAAGCTGGGAGAAGAAAATAAACATTTACAAGATAAAATTATTTCTATTACTAATCAAGTAGTAGAACTTGAAAATTTCAGGACACAAGCATTGGACATATATTTGAGAATAGAGGAATAACAGCAGAAAGTGTTCTTGAATCTGGAAGTAGTCCAAAATTATTTTCAAGAAACAAATAAGTCTTTGGAGAATGTTTTCCAGAAGGAAAGGGAGGCGAAAGCAGCTAGAACGAATTTTCAAAAGGCAATGGCTTTCTCATCAAAGGAAGAAGTTGGAAAGATTAAGAAATTATCTATTTTTGAACAGGTTAAAGGGGACATAATATTAAAAGTGTGGGAAGCAAACCTGGACGAATATAAAAGAATAACAAGAGAGGTCAATGATGATTGCCAGGGAATTTTCGATCTCTTAGAAAGAGCTTCATTGAAAATCGGAACAGATGATTGCTCCTGATAATTAGGTGAGATTAATATTGCCAAGCACCAACGAAGGTTCAAAGAAGAGATGGAGGAAATGAAGATGGAGATTTCAAAAATTAAATTAATCAATATCACAGAGATCAACAAATGGATGGTGACACCGAATCTAAAGTTGAAAACTATTAAATTCACAGAGAAGATGATAGAAAATCGTTTGCCTGAATTGTAGAAAAGATTTTTCTTATTTGAAGCAAATGAGATACCAGATGCTCCCAGGACTTTTGTGAAATTTTTGGGAAAGTGTGTTCAGTGTATTGAAGCGAAGAAAGGAAGTTGGTCAATGCAAGTTTAAAATCTTTTTTAAATGTTTTTATCATTAGAAATTAGAAAGAAAATGAAAACGGTTGACATTATTTTTATATGTAACCGTAATATTAGGAAGTTGGTTAGTCACCAACGAGAAAATTTTGATGAAAATGTATAAATGTAGTTTCTAAAGACTGAGAAAGGGCTTGAGGATTTTTTTGGAGAGAGTCGATTGTAATAACAGTTTTCCAATACATCATAATATAGATTACAAACGAGATTCTAAATCCTGCGAATTTGTAGCTATGTGTTCTTCAACCTTGTTTACTATATTTTGTTGTATTTTTATTTCAATATTTTTCTAATGAATAATCAATTTGAAGTTATCTACATCTTTGATTTCTAGTTCAGATTGGTTTGGATATCAAATTATTTACAATTTTTCCTCTGAAATTGCTATCAATGATTTTAAGACCTGTAAATCTTTTGAACCTTAATACTTAACTTTCATTAGAAACCTCGTTTTATTTCATTATTATCTGTCAAAATATGAGATTCTTTCTTGATTAAAGCCTCATATTTTTTTATAATACTTATATGTCAGTTTAAAATTTTCAAATTGTTACAAATCCAAGAAACGGCCTCGAATGTATTTATGTTAGTGTTTTGAATTTTAAAATTGTTTTTCATATTCTCATCTCTGGAAAGTTTGAAGTAACATTTGATTAAAATCCTTTTACAAATAAATAAAGTTTTATCCTCCATGACTGTTCCAAGTAGCAGACAACCCAACATTGAACCTGGCCTTCAAGATCAAACCAGTATTTCCTTGAATCTATTTAATACCATTTTACAAACAACAACTAACTGGGTTAAATTAGAACGTTCATGGGATGCTATTGAGAGAGACATTAGCATCCAAGAACAACAGGAAGCAAGATAGAGACAATTGAGAAACTGATTCTGCTTCACCCTTCCTTTTGAATTCTTATTCTCAAATTATTCCTTTAAACATTTACGGATGCCTTGAAAGTATACTTTACAGCCTTCAAGTATAAACTCAGAAACAACAGTTACATTGTTTGTTGAGTAAAACCCTGTAATTACCACGTCGAGCTAAGTTGTCAAACTACCACCGCCATCTCTCAATGTCAACGGGCGAATTTTCTTCCGATAATTACAGCATTTCCATCCTTTTACTGTTTATTTTTTCAATTATGGCTCCCAAGGTCAAGCCCGCCGATGCCTCTGAAAACTCAATGATTCCCCCTCCCATCGACCTGGACCATATTCCTCTAGCATACAGAGACTAAAAAATTGCAGAGCCAAGGTGCAAAGTCGATTTCTTCGAATTGCACTCCTGTCTGAAAGAAATTTTCCTCGACTAGAGTGATGAAATTGGACTCTGAGAGTCCAATTTTCCCCTTTACATGTTTCCTCGGACTTATTCTTTCCATGAATTTGTCCTCAGATGCCACGTCAATTATCTGTTAGGACAAAGAGCCATTGACTCCCCCACTGGTGAATTTTTGTTCATAATTACCACTGATACAATTGACCAAATGCTACATATCCCTAAAAATGATTCCACCACCCTATTCTTTGTCTAATCCCTAAACGAATTGTACCAGAAATTAACTTTTCCCCAGAGAGCCTAGATTTTTTAGATTTTCCTCCCTAAAGATTCCCAATTGCCCAAGAAAAATTCACCATAACCCTCTTCTATTTTCTCATAGAAAACTAACCATATTATTTTGATCCTCTTATGTCTGTTAGGTTATTATTCTGATGAATAGGTAGATGAACCTATTTTAGGTTTTATGTCCATATTTTCTACAAAAGAAAAAGTTGTTGTGAAGTTCAATTTCAACCAATTTTTGGCTGACAACATTCATGAACAACTCTGTAAGTTTCCAATTGAAGGAATGTTCAAATACTCTTCAATATTGGTTTATATGTTCCTATTTTATCAAGCAGACAGGTTTTTGTGTGCTCTCCAAAAGCTAAATGAACAAGGAAGCCCACAGTCAGTCATATTTTGGACCTCGTCAGTGAGAAAGAACTCAACAGAATACAGCTTCAAGGATTTCATTGACCAATTCATCCATCCGACTACTTGTTTGTTGATCAATAGCAAAGAACCCAGGGTTAGTGAAGAAATTCAGAAGGTTTGCACCTAACTGATCAAGCCAAGACATGTGATTGGTATTTATACCAAAACTATACAGAAATCGGGCTTTATGGATGTGAGATTCCACCTTAAAAAATCCCTAAATACCTCCTAATGAGGATGTTTGCATTGAAGTATATAAGGCAGATGATAAATTCAGATGAAATTCATTTTGTAGTGGCCAAGAAGAAATCCCAATTCAAAATCAAAACTGAGATTGGATCATTTATCTACAACAGTAGAGCAGCTGGTGAAGAAGCAAACATCCTTTTGAAATAGATGAAGTTTCCTTTGAGCTTCACTTGGTCATATGACCCATTTGGCATCAGTTCTGAGCTGATGACTAAACAAAAGACCACTCTCTATGTGCACACATAAAGTCTAGAGGTTGAAAGATATATGAACCATATTGAATGTGAAGAAAAAGCCTTGCAAGAAGCAGAGGAGCAACCTATCTCTATAACCACTTCACAGACCACTACACCTAAAAAGAAAGTAGAGAAAAGATCAAGGAATGAAGTTTCTCCTTTAGTCACAGAGGTATCAACTGAAGATTTGAAAGTATATAGAAAGAGGACTAAAACCAGTCACACAACAGATTTTCTTAAAGAGGGAGAAATGTAATCCACAAAAGTTTTGGAAGGACCACATTCTTTAGCCCAGTCAGACAGTTTTTTTGCAGGTTCTCCATCATCACCAGCCTCTCAAATAAATCTAGACACAACTCTGGCAACCGAATCAATTCAAGGACAAAAGGAGTCAAACATTTTTTACAAGTATAAGGAAATTAAATAAAGGAATGAGCTTCTTAATACTAGCACTTATACTCAATTTTGGAAACAGACCTCTATTGTTGAGAACAGACTGTTGTCATCTTTTGACACAGAGAAGGGAAGAATGCAAATGGAATTCTTACAGGCACAAGTCCCCTATCCAAAGACAATAGTAGATTACAAGAAGATTGTTTTTGAGTTTGATATAAAAGATGTCCATCGTGTGGACCAGATGGATATGCACAGACAGGCAAGAGAGATTATATTTTCAACTCTAACAAATAACTCAATGACTACTTCCAAATTGTAGGTATCCCTGAATATTATCTAGTCCCAATTAAAAATTGAAAAGATCTCTTCTTTGGCCAATAATACTAAGATAAAATCATTGGAAGAGCTAATTCTCAAGATTGGATATGATCATACTAATGTCAAAGCAGTAGAGAATTTGATCAAGAAGAAGAATGTTGATATAACATCACTCAGGAAACAATTGAATCTTACAGCAACAGAGGATTCACAAACTAAATAAGTAGCTGAGACAAAAATCCAAAAAAAAGAGATGCTCAAATTGATCATGGAGCAAAATGTACAAATTCCGGAAATGGAAGCAGAGATGGAAAAGTTGATCAAAGAAAAAGAGAAGAATGTACAGTTGGTCGTGATTCCACTAGATGCAGTGCCCCTCACAGGGATAAGAATAGTAGAAGTGTCTACATCAACAACAATCCTAGCACAAACTTTAGATGCCTCTAATAAACTAGTGAAATCTATGGAGGATATGTCCATACAAGGAGCATAAGTTAAAAAGCTATAGGAAGAGGTAAAGTCATTACAAGAACTGAAAGAAATGTTTCAGGATTCTCATCGGGTAGAAATGCATAAATCTCAGAGTCTCAGCCAACAAGTGCAACAATTAGGGAAATAAACAGTCATTGAAAATACCTTATCCCAAGCTAAGTCAAATATATGGATAGACATCAACAAATCCATGACAGAAATTTAGCCCTTTATACAGATCATTTTTTAGCAGCATGAATTAATTCAGAAAGCTAGAGGAGCCATTGAAATTATCAAATAAGAATTGGGAGAAAAGCCAGCAGAGGCCACAGATCTCATCAGGTTTCTAAACTCCATAAACAAATAGGAGTTAGAAGAGCTGGAGATAGAGGACAAAACTAAAACCATCCTAGAAATCAAGAAGGTTCTGACCAAGAAAAGCCTCATGTTGTAGTTGGAAGAAAAATCTCAGGTTATGGATATAGGTGTGCAGAGGTTCTTCAACAAGTTTGAGGTTCTACACAAGAAAGGGATTCTTGGTTTGTTAGTGCTAAATGACAAGTTGGTCACACTTCATGATTACAACCAGAGATTGAAGACAATTGCAAAAGATAATTTGAAGTTTGCAGGAATACAAGAAAGCATTACTGGGAAAGCATTCGTGGAAACATTACAGTTTGACTTGAGCATTCAACGTGAAATCAAACATATTTTCATTACTAAGCCTACTTTTTCCAAGTACACAGAGATGGATAAAATTTACAGAAAATTACTCAAGATATCAATCCCAAGTAAAAAGAGGTGGGACAAGCTATGTGAGTTACTTGAGTAAAGATGAGTTCAATTTTTCAGCCAGCAAGGATCAATAGCTAAGCAAAGTCAAAGAGACAAGTCATCAACAAATTCCACCAAATCAGTACCAGAAATCTGAGCAAATCTACAAGATTCCTATATTTTTGTAATTAGAGATTCAATTAGTTTAGATATCCCTCCAATATATCCTGATCATTTATGACAAGATCTTATGTAAATAAATGTATAAATACTTCTCCTTTTGAAGTATTGAGGGTTGATTTTTGCATCCAAGAAAGTTACTGTGTATCATTCAAGAGGATCGACCAGTAATAAAAAAAAAGTCTCTTTCACAGGATTCTCATGTTAGATTGTTGGTGATGTGCATATCTCTTTGTTTATGTTTTTCATTCTCTATCATCATTTCATGTGTTTCCAATCCTAATTATTCAAAGAAGGTTAAAGAACATAATTTAACTTAGTATACTATTTTTCTGGTTTTTGAATGATTTTTATGTTTTCAACTAAAATTAAGTAAAGGAATTCTTAATTTATCTGTGGAATTTCCTCTCATTTCCTCCCATTCACCTCATCTAAATTTACCATATCCAAACAGTTTTACTGCCCTTCCCTATGAAGAAACTTTATAAAAGATTAAATATATCCCTATCTTAAAAGATAGACCCCAAAGCCCAATGGTAATTTAAGTATTTAATCATCCAAATATTTCAAACAAACAAACACATTATAAACTGTTATAACTAGCCTAATATTTTAACTCAAACAAATCTAAATCTTACAGAGAGATCCCTCTCTGAAGCTGGCAGGGCTAGATCCCATCTTCAAAAGTGGTTTTGCGGTTACCTATGTCCTTTCTTCTACAACCTCTAGAAATTATAGAGCGATAACAGAACCCATATAATGGAAACATGAAATCTTCTAGAACTCACTTTGGGTATACTTCTATGGTACCTCAACTTGTCTAATCCAATGGTTTCTGCAATACCATCACCCCATCTAGACTTGATAATTTTCCAGCATGTGAACGTCCCACCTATATCAACCTTGCAATTGGTTAAGGATCCCATCGTATAAAAACAAATTGAAAAATGTAAAATGGGTGTTGGGGGGGAGAATAAGAAATTTGGGGATATCAATACTCTAGGATCGGCTATGGCCACCCAAACTATCATGCCTATGTGAGTTACTCCTCCGTGTTCTCTTTATGACATTATATGTCATGCCATCAATAAGTTCCCAAAGCTCCCAGAGTTGTAGAGTTTCCTTTAACCCAAAGAATAGATATTTGAAGAATCCATTCCAATGGTCTAGATCACTCTTCCATATTCCTCCAAGTAGTGAAATAAATCATTGCATATGAATCATCCATGTTCTTTATGTGATACCTACAATTACTAATCACATCATTGTCCTAAAATCCCCAAGTTTATAGAAACACTTTCTAAATAATTCCAAAATCATTCCATCCCACAGGTAATAACTTTAGAAGATATGCTTATCCCTAGTAATGTGAATGGAGAATTTGTATCTATTAGCTACATTGTCTCTTCGGTAGGCTCTTTGTATTTTGATCATCCATAATTTCATCAAGAATTATTTCAAGCCTCTCTTTTATTATTTCAACACCTCTTGCATTGTCAGTAGTGGAGTTATCCTCATCAATAGGTGTTGCTAGTGTGATCCATACCTCACATTCCTTCAAAGTTGTTATAGGTTCCATCCATATTATTGGAGCATCTTTAATCACTTTGGCAATGATACCTGACACCTTCAATTCCAATAATCCCATGCTTCACTTATATGAGGAAATTATGGAAGCATCGAATATAATTAAGTATCCATAGAGTAATATACACCATCATACATATTTTATCCATTAAAACACATTCACCATCAATAAGTATTTTGACCAATTATGTGTCGAAACAAAGGATTTCATACCTCTGGGCCATATTGATTGTTTAAAAAAACTATTCCTGCTCCAAATTCCTTCAAAGAAGGAAACATGGCTAATATCTCCCCTGCCATCAAGGTGGATATTTTTGTTAAACTTGGTATCATTGAAAGCATTATTTTTTTTGCCTCCTATTCCCTAGAAAATTTTGCATCTTAAAAAACTTTGTTCCAAGGGTTTTGTGATGTTTTTACATGGTCTTATTCAAAAATGTCAAGACTCAACCCTCCATTGTAGCACACCATATTCATACATGGCTTGAAACATCTCATGATAGAATCAAAGGCCCATTCATCCCACTAAACCTTCGGTCATTAAATTTGAATTTGACAAGATTCGTCAATTGGTTTCATTTATCCCATCACTTATACCACTTGGATATCTAATCTAGTCCTCGTCAACAATAAAAAAAATTATCATACATGTATGTACTGAATTTCAAGATCTCATTTGGGCTTGTCCCAAAGACAATTAACTTTACACCTCTCATCCATCAAGTTTTTGATAATTATGTGGTCGTGAGGTTCTATCCTTCATGGATGGTTTTTATGGCTATAATCATATATGGTTCCATCCAAAAAACCAATACAATAACACCTTTACCACTTCGTAGGGAACACTCACCTATAAGGTCATGCATTTTGGTCTAAATAATGTTGGTGCCACTTTTCATGGGCCATTTCATACAATATTCATGATTTGGCTGAAATTATTCTTTCTTATAGCATTGACCTCACTATTCATTTTAAGAAATGATCACAACACTTTGAATATATTCACAATATTTTCCTTTGGTGTTGCAAGTACAACATTTTCTTGAACCCTCTCAAGTGTGTATTTTGTGCTACTGTTGGCCACCTATTGGGACTTGATCATCTCTAATTCAGATACCACTACTGACACATCTAAGGTTCACACCATCCTTAAGTTTCCTTCACTAAATAATGTGTACCAAATATAGATCATTCAAGGAAAGGATAATTTTCTTCACTGATTCATTCCTAATTTTACTACATGTGCTCATGGGATTTTGTGTTTGTTGCATTTTGACACACCATTTGTATAGGATGAATAAGATCAACAATCCTTTGATGCATTAAAGCATGTGCTTACATTTTCTACTTTAATAAATTCACCTAACTTTCAAAACTATTGTATCTTCTACATCTCTACAATACCTATAGTCATGGTAGGTGTGTTAGTCTAGAAAGGGAAAGATCAGTTTGAGCATGTCATTATTACATTAATAAGAACCTATCAAGATCAATATTTTCATACAATCATGATGAGAAGTTATCCTTATTCATTGTATTTACCATCCAAAATCCAAATCATTATATCTTTATGCAAAAATCCAAGGCCATGAATTCTAATCCCATTTATAACTCTTGAGTCAGCAAGTCATCAATCACAATTCCCTTCGTTAATCACAATTTTCACAGTATGAACACTCATTCAGCATTTTGTCAAAAACTCCTTGGTATGGTTACATTTTAGTTTAACTACACACTCAAAATTTTGGTGCTTACCTATCACATGATGATCGACATTTTATTCATCGTCAATATCCTCAATATCTCCATAGTGGAAATTTTATTTATAGATCAAGAGTAGACATTGTTTTATGCCATTCTCTCACTCTTGACGAGGTTGAATAGATCTTAAATGATTGTCGTATTGGTGCTTATGGTGGCCACCTTTCTTATCAAATGATGTTTGGAAAAGGGTGCAATTTTTTTTGTTGATCCTAATGGTGAACTTCTCAAAAACCCTCACAATGGGTTATATTTGAATAAATTTTATCCTTGAGACCATTTACGTCAATCTATTTTTTATGATGTATATATTTATGTTATTTCTTTCATTTTTTCTTTGTAGCATAGTTGTTGAGGAGATTTATGGATTGCTTTCATTGTACTTCTAGATGGATCATTAATCTCTCTATTACATTGGTTTCACCAATGGAACAAGTCATTACACTGAAAATATCACCTTGGCATATTGGGAGATTTATTCTCCCTCACATTTTCTCTTCCATGTAAGTGGCATGTCCATTGGTTTTGCCACCAATATTCAGGTGGGTATCCTCTCAAAAAAGAAAACACACATCATAATTCCTAATGTGAAGTCACCCCCATTGTAATTCTTATCGACCATTAGTGATATTCACATGGTTGTCAACAACATATAATCCCAGACATAGTAGGTTCCCACTAATACAATCTCTACGAACATCATCTAACAACCTGACACCTGGTATGGTCCCTTCTAACCCATCACTTGCACTAATGCTTCCATTATGGTTTAAGTCTCCAGTATATTAATGTTTGTAATATGGATCGCTTCATCATGGATGGTCGATCTTGATATGCAATGATGATCTATAAATACATCCAGTGATCTATCAGAAGATAACACTAGTAGTATGTCTCCAAATATTTTGTACATCAACATATCAGTGAAGAAGTAGACATATGCTAGGGTGATCTCAATCCACCACTACATGATCTACGAAATTATCCTAGAATCAGTCCTTATAAATGTGTTCTCAAGGAAGTTGAGTAACCTGTACTATGCAAGTTATCCCTATACAACCATATCACCCTAATCTATGTGCAGAGAATATCAAAGTCTTTATCTCCCCACTAGATCATCATCCCATATCCCTGCACATCAAGAAAATCTTGATGTTAGTTCAAAATTTATTTATTTTACCGTGCATTTTATTCACTCTTTATCATGCTAAGAGAATGCATGTCGCCTCGGATTTTTTGTGTTGGGCATGCAATTGAGTCTCTCAAAATTGCATGCATAGCATGCAACTGAAGTATCTCATAGTTTCATGCAAGGTACAACTATTGGGGATTTTCATATGCAAAATGAATGGGAAAACCTCGATAACCACGTGCCTAGGAGGAATAATTCCAAGGCCTTACTCAGACCCACAAAATCCTAACCTAAAAAATCAAACCATTGAAATTAAAAAGGGATTCGAGACCTATAACCTAGAACTTGAAGAATCAAATTCAGACAATATGTAATACCCCTAGGCTGAACCCCAATTATAAATGTACATCAACTTTATAGGTTGGTGAGCCAGGATATTTGGGCCAAAGTGTCTATTTGATTAATGGTCTGGAGAGCTTAGATGCTAAAATGTCAGAGAGCCTATCATTGCAATATGTAATCACATTCGATGATACTAATAAAAATGCATCACTATTGTAGAAAAATTAGAAAAAACTGTATGGGGGGCTAAGAAATCCACTAGAGGGAAAACGGGATAAGATTCTAGGAAGAGGAGCTAAGCCAAGGGGGATTAATCCAAGGGAATATTATGATAATATTTCTGAAAGTCTAAATTATGGGATATATATTTATCCTAAGTTCCTAAAGGTGGGGGAACGTATCACCAAGTGGGGACAATGTAGTTCCCAGCATGACAAGTGTCAAGTTGGGAACATGCATACATAAAGTGGGAACTTAGTGTGTTTTTTAAATCATTCTCAATCATTCTCATCATTCTCACATTCACTCTTGCCATTTGTACACTCCCTACCATCCATCAACTAAACATACCCAACAATTACTTGGTGGTTTGGGCTGAAGAAGAGGGTTGTCAGGCCCGTGAGAATTCTCTTTAGGTAAGAGAATTGCTGGGAATTTTTTCCCTGTGTGTTGCGGGTGTTGCAATTCTAAGGGAAGCCTTGAGTTCCAAGTGCTACAGAGCTTTGATACTTCTTTCCTGACATGTTGAATCCCTCGAAGGGAAGTGGGGCAATCAAAGGACTGTTGATGAGAGAATGGGTACACTTCCTGGGGTGGGACATTTTGTGTGGAATGAAAGGTTGTGATATGGGAATTGTTTCTCGAGTTGGAACCATGGCCTGTGTTTAATTATGGAGTATGTTAGATCTTAGTCTGGCATAGGAAGGCTTTTCCCTAGTGGAGTCCTATCCTTAGCTCAGAGGTGACCTTCTATTGAGAGTTTATGAGTAGTAGAGTCTATGGCTGGGAGGAACATCTGAAGTCTACAGTGAGTCGATGGTTGATTTACAATATAAGTCTCTTCTTGTGTTTCTGGTGTTTACTGTGTGAATATTTATGTTAAATTTTTTATGGTATAAATGTTGTATATTTATGAATGTACTATTTGATGTTAGGATGCTTGTGTGTTCATATGTAGAACATATTTATTAATTAAATGGTATCAAAGAGGAAAATTTATGTGTAGGCATGGCCCAACTTGGGGCTAGGGATGCTACATTATGGTATCAGAGACATAGGTTCAATATTGATCCTATATGGCCCAGAGATAGAGCATTGGAGTTGAATTACAAAAATCAAATTTCAAAGGATGTATGTGACATGTTTTTCAAAATTTCTCTTATGAATTTGGGGGCAATTCATGAGGAATTTGAGGAAATTTATCCCCGAGATTAGAATTCTCCAATTTTTAATCTCAGTTTGAGCAAATTCAGGCATATAATTGGTCAAATTTGGAGTTATAGTGAATTCATGGCAGAATTGGTAAAAAAATATCAAATTTCTAAGTGAATTCGAGTGAAATTTGAGCCCAAGAATGTCAACCGGCCACGTACAAAGATAATCAATGAAATATCACATAAATCAATGAAATATCTCATAAAATTAGGTGTTTTCCAGGTCATATTTTTGCAGACCATTTTTGAAGGCCTAAACAACGTTTTTAGAAAATATTTTTTTACAAAACCGTGTGTACTTTCAATACATAAATTTTATTCTTCTAAAATGAAAGATCTCAAAGAGAGATTTCTAACTGTTGATTAAGGTTGGTTGTCATTGATGTCAACCCTTGAAGAAAGACCTGTAGCACAAAGGTTTGGGTAATGGACCCAATAGTGTTTGATGTAAATATGACTCATTATTGTTTTGTCATGGTTGATAAGAATTAAATATGGATGAACTCCAAAGTGGTCCCC